>JASFCX010000383.1:0-12618 GCA_036937015.1 Crucibulum parvulum | reverse complement strand
GGATAAGGAGAAAGCTGAAGAATCAAGAATGATGGATCAACTGAAACGTGCTTGCGTCTCTGAGAAGGAGCCGTTCCGCTCCAGACATAACCAGTGATGGGATCCGGGTTGGGCGGATCGTGCTCAGTGCTCTGTTTGGTGGACAGCAAAGCCAACACTTCCTTCTAGATTATATCGAGGTTATGAGTCTTGGGACACGCTCCGAAATGAATGTTACTCACGGGATTCTCACCTAGATAACTTGGGGTAGTATCAGAGGATTCTTCAATATCGAAGATATCCGGCATGACCGTTATAGGCTCACGTTCCATGATTAGCCCTGCAGGAACCGAAAACAAATCGGGAGAAACATCTCCAGGTCCAACTGAGGGAACATTCTCAAGTCTGCAAAGAAATTTTGAGAAGCCAGATGGCCGTCTGGATAAGACTTCTACCCATCCTGATCGTTCCAGAGTCCTTACAGTGACAACAGAGTTACCAAGTATCCACGTCTTCTCAGCAACGGCTGTTTCTGATCGGGATTCGGCACTTGGATTCATCACAATATCACTGAATGTAGAGGTAGTTGGACGAGGATCCGCACTGGCATAAGTATAGCGAGCAAGCCAGTCGAAACAGACTTCAGTGGGTCCATCTACTTGTCCGTTACCTTCATTGGCTAATAAGAGCTGTCGAGTGATGTATTGAACATGGCCAGGACGATCAGGAAGTTTGACCGCTAGAAACCAGACATAAACCACATAATACGATAGAATGCGGACATGCTGCGACAGAGCCCAAGACATTGTTGGTGAAGCATTGAGGCGATTATAATGTTGTAGATATTGCAGTGCAACACCAAACACCATTTTGAAATCGCTCTCGGTAAAGTTGGCATATAAGGGCGAGAGAGAGCCTATAATAGAAAGAAAGCCTAAGATGTGAACTGCCATGTCTGGATTTGACATAATTTGGGAAAGTTTTTCAAGGACCCTTGACAAACATTTGGTCATGGATGACTGTAATTCAAAGGCTGAAAGAGATAGGGCGTGCAAACAGCATTTAATCGTTGAGGCTTGCCCATTAAGTCCTGCTTGGAAGACTTCTACAAGAAGATGGCGTTGCTGCAAGTCGAAACACGGACGGTAGCTCACGAGGACAGATAGTGTGTGATATGCCAATCCATGTGCATCCCGAAGCTTCAATCCGCTTGGCCATCGATCAACATGAAAGGCAAGCTCACCACTGAGAATGCCGGTGCAAAGGGTGGAGAGCATTCTAGAAATCGCTTTTCTAGATTTAGGACCGCAGAACAAGTGCTTGTTCGCAAGTTGAACAGGCAAATGGCATAAAACATACGATAAGATCTCCCAATTTGATTCTTTCTCTAGAAGAGTCAGCAGAGTGCTGAGGTATTGTGAAATAGGAAGAACAACTCTCAAGCCAGGCCCTTCAGGATCATAAGATATTAGCCCTTCACTAGGAATATCAACCTCGGCTATGGTAAACGGCAGAGCTTCAGGAACATGCCATAGCGCTTCGCGGGGTTTCGAGGGCGGAGGAGGAATGAGTGGTGCATGTACTGGTGCTCGTGAGCGACTCCGGCTTGCAGCAGACCGCGATGGACCGCCACCACGGCCACGGGACAATTGGCGCCCATCCCTTTCCGGGAGACGTGCTCGAGCTTTGCGGACATCTGAGACGTCTACACCTTCTGTCCGGCGCTCTTCAGCTGGCATTGCAGAACGATCCTGCACACGGTGAATCAAGGATGCCAGTGTAACAACAAGAGTATCAACATCATATCCTGATGCTACGAAGTAGAGTTTGTGGTCCCGATCTGCTCTCAAACGCATCAAGAATTGCAAGGCCGTTAATCTTGCACGACTTGACTTTCCCTCCTCCACAATCCTGAGAAGTAGGTGAAACACTTTAATCGCAGTACGCAGATTCCTAGCTTCTAACGCAAACGGTGTGAAGCTTAGCTGACTGAATATCGATACCAAGGCCGAAACTGCTGAGACAACTCGCGGGATAGATGGTCGATCTGAACGTGGGGGACTCGGTGATTCCTCTTGTTTATCGTCCGTCAGCGTAGGCTGGATAGACTGGGCACGAGAAACATTTCCGCCGGTGGTAAGGGAGGAAAGTATTGACATGACCGAAGGAAGTCCAGTATCTTTGTCTTTATCCCTGGGCAAATTGTGATATTCGCTTTGCATTCTGGATAGAATAGGAGACACAATAGTGGATGGTGCGGTACTTGCTGAAAGCGGTGGAAGTGAGGGTGATGGAGACGTCTCCGTTGTAAGGATAGATGCGGTATCGGCGTAATCACTATCTTCTACGCTGTCGCTCTCAGAAGAAGCTGCGTCTAACAGTTCAATGATCTTAAGTGCATCCTCAACACCTTGTTCATCTTCGCTCTCGACTGTCCGTAGCACAACTTCGTCTGCAAGCATCTTCCACACAGCCTCAACACTGGCGATTTGCTCCTCTGAGCTTGTAAGGCTATCGCGGTAGTTCACTACCAGATCGGCAAGAGGAGCCCTATATGTTGTCATATCTTTGACGCTTTCATACACGAATACTAGGGCCTCGATTACGGCACTCCGTGTCAAGGGTCTTTGAGTGCTCAAAAGGACAGGATTGACTAGTAAGCTATGCCAATTTGCTAACCAATCCGGTGACGTAGGTGAGAGATCGTGTTGTTCCATCATGAGGACAGGAAGACGTGCAGTGTCTGAGTCGGTAAGATGATCTGCAATTGTGATGAGGATGCTAGACAGTAGTGGATTAATGGACGTCGAGTGATCTCTTGCAAGCAAGGAAGTTATGGTTCGTAGAAGGGGGGTTGGTGCATCGGTAGGTTGTGTTAAAGGAATTAGTAACGGAGAACCGTCTTGATTCCTGTAGAAAGAGGTAAAGTTAGTAACGTATATGTCGAATTATCGAGGACTTACTTCATAGGAAGGATATATGCAGCAAGTTTAGTCAAAGTCTCTCCGACTACACCGGCTTCCTCCTCATCTAGGCTTGCCCTTTCATCCTCCCTAGCATCAAGCTCCTGCAAGATATCTTTTAGGATACCTGCTGCCTCCTCCATTATCTTCTCTTTATCTTCTCTCTGTTTATTCTGTAACCATTCATTCTCGACTTCGATGTCAGCTATGCCATTGGAAGTCCAATCAACCCAGGCTTCCACACTAGAGGCCAGTACCTTTCCCAAGCGTCCTGCATCCCAGCCATTTCCATTGATTCCAACACCGGAGGATGAAGTATAATCTTCCTTTGGCCAAGCTTTTTCCATTAGATCTGCTTCCATTTCCATGTGCGATGGTGCACCAGCATGAGAGTACCCTATTGTATTCTCTCTTGATATATATGCCCTAGCCAATCTAGTAGACAATGCACGCCGAATATAATCCCGTAAAGTACGGTGTGCACCAAGCGAAGTTACGATAGCCTTTTGAAACGGATACCATTGTGGGATTTCAACAGTTTCTTCATCTGGCGACATATCAGGAAGATTAGTGGTATCTTCTCTATCCTTCAGAGGAAAGAGATGTTCCTTCAGTATGAGCATGCACGTTGCTGCATACGGACCAGCAAAAAGAAGATTCAGTGTCTCTGTTAACCTCTCTTCTAGTGAAGCCTTCCTTGCTGGTTGAGGAAGAACTGTGAGTCGAGGAAGAGGAGAAGCATAAAATGCAAGGGCACGAAATAGAACAGGTAATATTGACCTCAAATACACTGGCGGTAACGTCTTCATTTGCGATGATAGATGGTCCAGGTACAAGGAGATAGCAATTTCTGCTGGATGTTTCGACGTAGATTTGGGTAGAATAGTCGGTGGCGGCGATATAACAGATGGAACCGAGGAAGTGGACATAGAGGAATGGTTCCGTCGATGTCCAGCATGTGGTGGCTTCGATGGTGTGTTGCTGTTGGCAGGTCCTTCAGTGGATTGGCCTGAGCTGTTCTCGTGAACTGAGTTGGAAGGTAAACGGATAGAGAGATCCACGAGCTTTGCAAAGAACTGCAAAACGTCCGCCATCGCTTCCTCTGAGATCCTAGCCACATTCTCCACTTTGCTCAGAACCTCTCCCAGAAACTTAACAAGCACATCGATAGTCCGCTCTCTTTCCGCCCTTTCAGATCTCTCCATGGTCACATCCAGCCTCAGTAATCCCTCGAATCCACCTTCTACCCACCATTTCAATAAGTCAATGACCGGTCGTTCTATGCCTACAACATCGGCACCATATCTTGTAAGTGATCTCAGTGCCTTAAATCTTGGCTCCCATAGCTCCATCATCCACGAAACAGATGATCCCAGGAACAGAGCGAAATATGAGAGACGATCGGCTGTGGTAAGAGCGAGTGCTTCGTGATTCTCCCAGTACGCAGATAAGATGTCGTATCCCGCCGCTTGCACTGATACGGGGGATTCGACATCACAAAGTGAAGCCACTATCGGGTTAAGAATAGCACTGCGTGGTAGCGGAGAGTGCGTAGTCAAAAGACTTGCTAGAGCACGGGCATGAGTGAGGCTGGGTACTGCTGGAGGTGTCAATGCTTCGACAAGGGCCTCCAGTGTGAGCGGCTGCTGGATTACGGGGGGTACCGGACCAGGGGACGTGGAAGGATGGTCTGTACGAGGTTTACGCCATGTGAAGGATGGAAATGAGGTGGTATTAGCTCTCTGACGAGGACGAATATGTGGTTCCGCATCCTGTTGCTGCCGGGACATTCACACAAGGAGGTGCACTACAAGTCGCTCTGGATCGAAATAAGCGTAAAAGAGTAGTTGAATAAATAAGTATGAACGTACTGAGAGATTTATGTATATAAATGCAGCTACAAAAGTAAGAAGACTCGACGGTATCGTAAAAGGACGTGACTGTTCGTGCACTGAGTAGGCTAGAGAAGAGACTGTGAGCTTGGTCGTCGATAGTGGCAGTGGAAGAGTATGTTGTACGTAGTGAGGTTGGTCTGCGTATTCTCAGAGTCTGCTCGTCGTTGAATGGAACCTGGATGTCGGGGCACACAGCGGCAAGGTGCCAAATTGATATTGACCATGTGACCACTGACTACTGACGCGTACTCGTTTCGCTAGTTTATCTTATCTATATTGTGTCCGCTACCAGCTTCCCTCAGATGATAATTGACTACGACTGGAGCGAACCCTCTTTCACCAGCTTTCGGATGCGTTCGATCGTGAGTTCGACACCAGCACCCACAGATTGATTCAACTGTCTAGGGCCAGGCTCAGAACCCTCCACAGGACTGAAACCCGGTATGCCACCAGCAAAGGAAAATGTCAGCACAAGCTCGTTGCTGGCATCATATGATATTATATTAGTTATTCGTGGTCCATTAGGAACGGCATCGAAGTATGCCTTGCAAAAGCATCACCAAGGGTTATCATAAGATCTACTTAGATGATATATGATATACTTACAATAGTTCCATTATACAGTTGTACTTCCTCTTTTATAGTGGCGCCTCCGTTGGAATTGAGCGAAATAGACCGCAGAATCTACGGTAGGGGTTAAGAAGTGAGCAAACATGTAATGATCACCATCCCCATAATGCGATTACCTTGTTACCGGCATCGCTCAGAATATCACAATCAGAAATCGCGGCCACGAAATCCTGAGGATTACGAGCCTTGTATTCTAGTCCCTTCCAGACTTGAGCTTCGGTTAGGCGAGGCGAAGCACCAGGTGGGTTCACCAGCCTACTAGCAGCGAAATTCATTGAAGCTGATATATGAGAGAGGAAGGTTAGACGGTTGTTGACGACCAAATAATTCAAGGGTGAGGAATTAAGTACACATTGCCATACGCATCAACGTGTGAGACAATCGTGCGATTCTGTAGCCACTGAACGCCCATAACTGAATATACACTCCGGACCGGCAACTATTTTTGGTATTGCAAAATGGTGTGCAAAATTGTATGCACATTGTTTAAATTTTGCAAATTCATTTTACATAATGCAAAATCTTATTCAAAATTTTCTTTTATACTAAAAAATTGAATTTTGAATGAAATTTTGCATTACGTAAAGTAAATTTGCAAGATTTAAACAATGTGCATGTAATTTTGCACACCATTTTGCAACACCAAAAATAGTCGCTGGCCCGGAGTGATAGGAATTCTGAACCACATAATGAATTGAAAGATGGCATAAGCGTAACATCCGAAATCCTATTACACCATCATGCCAACTCATCAAACAGGTATACCATTTCCTTCCTTCGGATCAGAGCTATTAGAAGCAACGTCTATTTCTTCTGGACTCTTTCTAATTATTCGCGACTTTTGCACGAAAGTCTCTTGGGCAGGAAAGAGGAACGACAGAATCCAGTATACCAAAGAAGCTGAAGAAAACTGTGATTGTCAGCCTAACTCGACGCTAAATCCTTTCAACATTAATATAACACTTACCCCGTACAAAAATCCAAGGTCGAATATGTGGACCACATTCCCTACAGAGATGCTATTGGGGCTGAGGCTGTTGATAAGTCCAGGCAAGCTGGGTGATACAGAGACAACTATCGCTATCACTGCTCTCCAATTCTGCGCCGATTTTTAGGTGCTTATCACCAGACGGGATATAACACTTACAATACCATTCCAATAATGATATATTCCCCGTGGATTATACATCTCAGCAATATCGACATTCGCATTATGAACAAGCCAGTACTGATTCACAATCGAATTAATCACTTTTCAGGGTGTGAACAAATCTATTACACCTACATCGACGGCAATTCTAGGATGAAAGTAATGTATGAGTGTTTGAAGGTTTGGTTAATTAGAGTACGTACATGGCAGCAAATGGAGCAAGGAATATTGTGTAGCCTGACATGAAGGATATAAATCCAGGAGCAGACGCCAGTATTTCCCAAGGACAGAGAGCCCAGCCCGCAAGAACAGCGCAAATGATTTGACCGCGCCGAATATTTATGTACCGAGGAAATAAGACAGTCATATCGTTAGCAGCACTGAGGCTATTTGCGGAGATATTGGTGCCAAGTGTAGCCACAACGAAGCTAAACGAGACGAAGAAGGTGGCCGCACGATTGTCCCAGCGATCAATTAATTTCAGCGGATCCCAAAGAGTTTCGCCGTAGAGCACTTGGCCGGCAGATGTTACGGCTATCCCTGGTCCCTATGATTAATACTGAGAGAATTCAGAGAGACATTGAATCATACCGATGAATCCAACGAGTGTAAAAGCGGGAGGAATGATTAGGACTTGCACGAATTGCCTAGAAATGAAGACATTAGGAGTTGGTCATTACCATTCACATATTTTATGCTACGCTTTTTCTGTCTTCGCATAACGCTATGCAGAAGGGTAAATTAGTTCTGAGCCTACGATATACATAGACTAAATGCACGTACCGTAAAATCTGGTATATTCACCGCAAGGGTGAGCCATACACCCAAAGCACTATTTATCGACCTTAACCATGCCCAATTTAAATCATTACCACGCAGTGTTGTGTGTTGATTACCGAGACTTTCTGATACTGGGACTTCCACGACAGACCAGATTAGGATGCCAATCCAAGCCACAGGGACAATAACTGCTTTAATAACAAACAGATGACTGATCCTTTGAGGGGAAATGAACATAAATGGGAATTGGATGAACCAGAACAAGAAGTAACACATAATTCCTGGAATTACTGCTCAAACGCATGAATTATCAGCGTTAGTGCAAACTCACCGACGGTGGTGATGTTAGAAGATTTTGGAAGGAGATTTGGGAGCTGCGCAATCGAAGGCCAAATGGCCTTTAACATCTGATACACGCATTCCGAACCAGTATAACTCTGGAGGCCGTGGAGTCGTTATGTAGTTCCGTAGGCTTGTAAGGGATCACTCACCTGAATACTAAACCAGAACATAGAGACGAAGACTCGACTAATGACACTGAAATAGCTAAACCAGAATCCAAATGACGAGCGAACCAAGACCGGAAACGCAACGTGTAGTCGTGCTCCGATAGTACCGTTCGCTAAGATGACAATGGCAATGATGGAATGTCCAATGGCAATGGCAGCGAGCGCTTCTCGCCTGGTGATTTTTAAATACGTATTAGGGGATATATATAGCATTGTAATGATGCACATAGCCTACCAGGATAGGCCGATCGCCAACATAGAACTTGCAAGTTCCCATGCAGGGATATTCATCGCGTCCGATATCCAATAGGTTATATAGTTCCATGTACTCCAAGTACGCAAGTGAATAGGAACGGGATCCATATCCTTATTGCTCCATCTATCAGTCGGTGCATATGTGGATGTCTCCGGCTCTAGAATCCAAAATTCAGACGAGAGTATTTCTCTAGCCTTCATGGAAGCAGTGGGATGTATCGTAGTAGGAGAAAGCTCGCGGAGAGTCTAAAGTTGGAGCCTGTAGGTTTATAAGCCGAAGAGTGCTTCCATTGCTGACCAGTGACGATTTCCATTGGCTCGATAAGAGATTACTTAGACGGCACTAAGATTCCCATCCGCGTATAGCCACACGGTCCAATACCAAAGCATAGTGGCACGGAAGAGAATAGAATGAAGAAACTCATGGGACGATGATATCCAAAAGAATATTTAAGGAGTCTGCAGTAGGCTTGCTTGTTGGATGTTTTTGGTGAATTTTCCAACTCTGTAGTAAGATGTCGGTGTCTATTATTCGTCTACAACCGAATATACTTACGTGGCCTCGTCACTTCTCTTTATGTTTCTCCAATAAAACATAGCATAATGGAGACGTAGGAAGAGTCAAATGAGTTTGAAATGCGAGGTTAGAGTGGAAAAGCAAGTCGTCTTGAAACCTATACAGCGGCCTTTAGGCCCTAAACTGCTGACTAAAATCAAGTATTTAGTCAACTGTCAACAGCAGGCTGGCGCAGCGTCCTTGAGCGCTTCCACTTCCTGCGAGCGCAGCTCACCACCAAAAAATTAGGATGCAGTGGGAGTTTAGGGCAGAGCTTCCAACAAACCGTTGATCCGACAAAGCAGCAGGTCAGCCACCATCCGTCATAAAGCCTGTACAAATAAAATAAAATGATTCTTGCTTATGTAAGATTAAGCAATATCACTCCCCAAAAAAACCCATATAATTATAAGCAGCGGTATGCGCCTTAAAAAACGACGTAATTGTCCAAAAGAAGAGTGGTATAACAAACTAAAGTTTTAGAAAGAAACCTGAGAAGTCCAAGTTGGTTGCATAGAACATTCGCATCCGTCTACTTTCAACCTGAGGCTCAAATTAATGAGTAGTGATCTAGGAGTCTTTGCAGAATCCGTCGCTGTTGGTGATGAAGTCAATGGATCCATCAGGCTGAGTCTGTCCACCCTTGTTATCGGCATCCGAGCTGGTGTGGCAGGCGGAAAACAGCGAGCAGGTGAGCTGAGTGCTGCCATCCTAAATAACCACATCAGTATCTTGGCTGCAATGGCTACCAATATGAACAAGAATCACCTTCCCATTAACATCGTGATAGGCTAAAGAGGATACAATCATTGAATGAACGTGGTGAAGAATTAGAACAAACTCACAATTAACGAAGTTGCATCCGGTAACGGAATTGCACATAGCTTTGCAGTCTATTGAGCAAGAAGTTAATAACAGAAGTAATCCGTGCCATGTGGACTACGCACCCGCTACTGTATCCACCAAACCAAAAGTGAGATAATCTCCGGCCTGAGTGGCACCAGTAAGGTTGCTGAAAGTCTGATGATATCCGTCAGAGGGAGGGGGGGTGGGGGGTGGGGGGACGGGGCATTGAAGCGCGAAGGGGAAGAGTTTCAGGATTTTGCAGATTAACTAGTGCAACGAAGAAAATTAGTCCAGGAATCATATACGACATATCAGTAGTGATACCCACCCCGAAAAGGCAAGTAAGTTCCCTATGTTGCTCGGGATGGTTCCCGAAGTACCATCCTGGCTTGGAACCGGGAACCCAGGGCGCGTGAGGCGCTCCAAAGTTATTACCAGAAGTAAGATCGATACCGAGCAAGCTCCCAAGATCAAGGTTCACCGACAAAGGGGAAGCGGTGACGCCCGAGATAGCTATAGAGGCGGCAGCAAAAAGAGCAGTGAAGCGCATATTGTGCTAATTGTGAAAGACAGTTCCAAAGAAACTAAATGAAGGTATGGGGAGGCGACGAGAACCTCTGACCATGAAAGGCTGTAGCACATTCCTTTTTATACTATCCTCCTCCATAAACGACGCTCTGGATTGAGATGAAACATAAACATTATTGTCAATATTCTCCCTGGATCACTAAGGCCTGGACATCGAGTGTACATCGAAAGTTCGTACCTCTCGGTGCCTCTGTCTATGGGAGACTTCTTTGTAATTTGACTGGCATACGTACGCCGATGGGCACGTCAAATAATGAGAAAATATTTGATCCGGACACGGTTTTCCGTTCATATTTTAGTCGCGAATAGATTTATTTGCACATCTACGCCATGAATGAATTTATGTGGTGAAAATTACATTCTTCCATTTTAACCAGTAAAACTGGGAGGTGGTGCAAAAGCTTTCCTTCCACCACGACGTCTACCAGATGGTCTTCTCCGATACTTAATAGAACTGACAGGAACAACATTAGAACGACCCAAGGGAAGCCAAATTCTATGCCGTGCATACCTGTCAAGAATTGTCTGTTGAGAATATCTTATCACCGCCTAACGTCCATAGACTGATCAAGCCAAAATCCATCATGACATGCCAGCTTCCCGAAGGCAAAGCCGAAGCGTAATAGTATTCAATAGTGCCGGCTGACCACGCGGGCTACGGAAAATCTGTTCTGCAAGTAGCGTTTGCCGTAGAGGTGAGTACGCATTCAGACTCTTCTCCCGAGTCCTGATCGGAGTACAGTTGTTAATTGCTGTGGCAGCTTTTGACTGTCCAGATATGTAGTGAGCGCACATGTCCAACATGCGATGGAAATGATCATAGAGAGCCAAAGTCAACGAAGAACGAAGAATAATAAAGTAGGACTTCACTCCTGGATGCCCAGAGCGGACATCAGTGGCCGCCAAAAGCAATTAAACGTCCAACATAGTGCTGACCTAAAGTAAGCTGAGTAAAAGCAGGGAGATGATAGGAGGAAGGAGACAAGGAGGAACAGAATAACTTTTGGGCGTGACAGATTGTGACATGGGAACACAGAAATAGTTCACGACGTACGGAAGCAGTGTCGAATTAGAGCGCCTTTTGCGAGTGATCATAACAGTATACGTAGCATGAACGTAGCTCAAAGACCTTATTACTGGAGAAAGGAGGGTGAGACCGGTGAACTGAGTCGATAAGATAGCTGTTACACAGAATCATAAAAAGGCGGAGAGATTTACAGCGGTGATGTAGTAGTATGTACACTCTAGTGCACAAGTCAAAACCGGACTAACATTAAACCTGCGCCGCAACAACTTCCCTGTTCTTCGCGACATCCTCCACGGCATGGCTCATGTCACTCTTGGTCCCGTAGGAGTCAACTTGTGACTTTTCATTCAATATGTCGTCAGCCAAAACAGCTCGATCCATAAACGTTTGATGGGCCGGGAATAGTATCGACAAACTCCAGTATACAACTGCTGCTAGAGAAAACTACAAAGGAATATTGCTTAGTGTTATACGAAGCAGTGCTAAGGAATAGACATACCCCAAACAACCAGGAAATATTAAATAAAAGGGATGCATTTCCGACACCGATGCGAGGGTTGATATTGTTGATTAGCCCTGGAAGATTTGGCGTAACCGACACGAGCAACGTTACAGCGGCTCTCCAATTCTGGCGTTAACGGGTTAGCACGCGCGTATTTGATTGGAAATCAGGATCAGGACATACAATTCCATTCCAATAACGGTATCTTCCACGCGGATCATACATTGCCGGAACATCAACATTGCCTTTATGGATAATCCAATACTGTAAAATATTCATTAATACTACAATTCTTACCAAAGATTTCCGACACTCACATCCACAACCATTCTACATGGAAGAATAATAATGTCAATCAGTGTAATGATAAGCGTCGGAAGATACGCACATTCCGGCAAAAGGACCCAGGAAAACAGTATAACCGGACATGAACGATAAAAACCCAGGGGCAGAAGCGAGAATCTCCCAAGGACAAAGCGCCCATCCACCCAACACTGCACAAATAACTTGACCTCTTCTGATATTGATGTATTGTGGAAATAGAACCGTCATATCGTTCGCAGCACTGAGGCTGTTGGCAGAAATGTTAGTTCCTAGAGTCGCAAGGATGAAACTAAATGCAGCGAAGAAGGCAGCAGCACGATTATCCCATCGATCAATGAGATGTAAAGGATCCCATAGAATTTCGCCATAGAGTACCTCGCCTGCGGAAGTGACAGCGATGCCTATTATTAGTGTCAGAAAGTGCCTTGAATAAGAAATGATTGCGAGGATCACCTATAAAGCCGATGAGAGTGAAGGCTGTAGGGATGATCAACAACTGTACAAATTGGCTAAAAATAGAGTTAACATTCTATATAGGTTGAGATGGTGAATGAACGCACGCCCTTTCGTTCTTCGCATAACGCTAAGGAACGAACATTAGGAACCATCTCATC
>JASFCX010000382.1:0-12634 GCA_036937015.1 Crucibulum parvulum | reverse complement strand
TTGAAGTACGCCCGTACTGCCTGGAAACAAGAGCGGAACTCATGGCGCTCAGTCATTCAGCTCAACCTTCTCCGCAGCGTCAATACTATCCTCGACGTGCTTCAAGCTGAGATGGACGGCGAACCTGTGGATAGACCGACTACATCTACCTCGAGTGACCTCGTAGCGGAAGGCAATGATGTAGATGGTGTGGAGGCGGCTATGTCAGTTGAAGACAAGCCTGCAGAAGAGTCTGAAGAATCTGATGCGGGTGTGGGACTCGAAGGCATGGGCCTTGAGGGCATGATCAGTATCGGCGACGAAGATGCCGCTCAAGCACGGATGGGAAAATCAGGAGCAGGGACGCCAAGCGCCTCACCAAGCCCGACGAGCGCCTCTCCCTCCACACTACTTTCCTCCCCTCTCCTCTCTGCATCGACAGCGCCCACCAGTCCTAATCCCAACTCTCCTGTCACACTACCTTCAGATGGCCCTCTCACCTCGCATCACCAACTACTTAAACTCCGCCTTGGACCCCTTCGTCGTGTTGAGATGGACTTGCGCCGGCGTTTAGGTGCAGGTGCGGAAGAGGACTATGGGACTACCCCCCTTGGGACTGTCACTAACACGCAAGCTGCTTCCTCCTCTAACAATGCGGGATCGGGGACAGGCACGCTTGTGGCAAAACGCTCCCGCCCTGAATTCGGTGTGCGGGAGTGGAAAGATGCGCTTGTGAGTGGGCAGCAGGGGGCGACGTATCATGGACGAGGAAGCCAGCATGGGCATGGGCGGGCCAGTGAGCTTGGACATGGGAGTCAGGCTGGGCATGAAAGCCGGCAGGTAGTTGAAGCGGGAGAGAAGGGTGATGTTGTTGATGAGGCGACGGAAGTCATTGCGAGCTGTCGAGAGGACATGAAGGCGCTGTGGATGGATCCTATCGTGCGGGATGTGTTGAAGAAGAGGAAGATGAGGTTGGAAGATTCAGCAGGATTGTAAGTCCATTCAGGTTGCTAGTGATTGCATGCTTAGGCCCGCTGTGTCGGGGTCTGGCCGGTCATTCAACTGAATGATCTGTCTACTTGATCCCTTATTACCCATGTTTATGTTATCTTCAGACAGTACGCTAATGATGTGGTTACAGTTTCCTCGATGATCTAGAACGCATCGCCACGCGCACATATGAACCGTCCGATGACGATGTCGTCCGTGCCCGCCTGCGCACCCTCGGCGTTCAGGAGCACCGGATACAGTTTGACCAGACTGTTGGACAGAATCAATTCTTTTCGAGTATGCTCCTTACTATCATGCAATTCTTCTTATCTCTAAAAGTGTTGGAAATTCACAGGCACTCTTGCTCAAGACTTTGGGAAAGAATGGATATTATATGATGTTGGTGGCTCGAGGACCATCGTAAGTGTTCTTTTAATACTTTACCACCACTCATATGCCTCTGTCCACAACGTCCTTTATCGTGCCCGTACACCACAACCTACTTTTGATCATATTTTCCGTCTTTAAACTCTTTGAGTATACTTAAGCTCACGCATCTTACGTTCAGCGGCAAGCTTGGCTACCTTATTTCGACAACGTAAACGCTATTATATTTCGTACGTTCAACTAACCTGCATCTTGAAGCCTATTAACACTTTTGCTTTAACAGTTGCACGTAGGTGCCCTGCATACCTCGCACATTTTGCTCTTGCTGATGGTTATACCTAGCCATATCATGCTTCGACGAGCGCCTCCTTGAAGACTCGCGTGTCAATCGACTGGAAGATTCTTTCCTGCTCTGGAGAGCTGTTTGCACCTCTAAATTGCTTGCCAAGACCACCATGATTCTGTTCCTCAACAAGTGCGATCTTCTTAAACGCAAGCTCAAAAGCGGGATTCTGGTGAAGAACTACTTGCCAAGTTTTGGTGATCGCACCAATGATGCCCCAACAGTAGTTAGGTGTAGGTGCTTTCTTATTTCGGTCCGAAGGTGGCTGCTGAGGATACACACACAGACCTCCGAGAGAAGTTTAGGGATATCTTGAAACAACAGTCGCCGGAACCTCGAGTTAGCTATTTCTATCCTACATCAGTAACGGTATGATTTCAGTACTTAATCAAGCTTCTCACTAACAAACCGCGGCGTTACCGTGGTAGGATACAAAAGCGACTGCCACGACATTGAAAACAGGTTCGTAAATAGTTACTTCTCAATTACCGGTCAAGCGTGATTAATATATCGGTTTTCAGTTCGAGACAGTATCCTGCGAGAGCATTTGAAGAGTGCCGATTTTGTTTAGTACTATATTTCATTTTGTTGTTATGTCAAACATCCCCAGCTTTTCCTGGTCAGTCCTTATCTCAACCCTTGTGTTTGTTCTTATGCCATTGCTAAAAAATTGTGATCGTTATATCACGACAGCAGTCAACATATCCTCTATATTATTTCTAGTGAAATTGTTTCAGCGGTCTAAAAATAGAATCAATTGCCAACACTTTTAAAATAATATTCCCAACGCTATTCAGACTCTCTCAGTCTCTTTTACTTCCAGATAGGCATCTATACTCAAAAAACAGTCCTGATAGTTCTTCCTTACTTCGCACAAGTATCGGCCGTCTTTATTTTTTTAAATCCAGATATCATCAACTGCTCTAAAACCCTCAACCCACTCCAACCACCTGACCACCAGCGACCACAGAATTTCCCAACGAACAGCCAACTGTCACGATCCACTCATTAGCAATGATCATATTGATATCCAGAGTGAATTCCTTTGGATATATTCCACATGTTACGGTGCGCTAGATATATATTTGTTCTGCCAATACCCTCTACCCCGTAGAAACCCTTTGCCCTTCAGCGTGATAGCTTACATCCTGTCGACGTAACTGGAAATCTGCCAGAACAGACAGTAAGAATATTTGAGTATAAAGGGAGAACAAAATATGCGTTTCTAGCCATCTCTATCATGTTTTCCCTCAAACAGCTATTAACTACCACTCTCTTAAATATTGGATGGTTCGTTTCAGTTCAGGCAGGGGTCGCGTCTACCTTCGCAGGATCTCCAACATCAGCGATTTCCCCTCCTTCCGGAGCCATCGCATCCGCACACAATAGTTTTTTCCCCGGTGCGAGCGCAGTGGGATTTGCTGGTCCAACACCCAGTCAGTTACACACTCTTGGACGTCTGATATGGTTGAATAACGATACATCGTCTGATTTATAGCGAGAGACGAAGCGGACTCTATTGCCACAGCACCTGTTGTTGCGAAGATGGATAATATCTTCCCTCTCATCAAACCTGATTCCGCAGAGATGAAGAGTAGTGATTTTGATATCCTCCAGAGCTTTGGAACACTCTCCCCGTGGCAATCTGTGAAATCATTTGGCTTACCGAACACATCACCATTAATACCCAGAGATTGTGAACTAAGTGGAGTCCATCTTCTCCACCGCCACAGAGCAAGGTATCCTTCTGATGGTTCGCTTCCGGCTGCGTTTGCAGGGGTATTGAATGCCATCGCCACTCGCGGGAATTTGAGTACTTCAGGACCCCTCAATTTTATCAATACCTGGAGATACAGACTCGGTGCGGAGATTCTAACTCCCTTCGGCCGCTCTGAGCTGTGAGTCAGTATTTCATTGTACCCTCCTGCTGATTCACATAAGTATGATTGGTTTTAACTTAGGCCTTGGATTCAGAATGAAATATGGTAGTTCTCAACTCCACTGTATTGAAGTATGTCTGATATCGAGTTATAGGTGACCTTCTTAAAGATTTTAAAGATCTTCCTGTCTTTCGTACAACCTCTCAAGGTATGCTATGTTGTTTCAAGATTAAATATTCTTACTCATATAAATAACCATTAAGCTCGCATGGTAGATTCTGCGTGCGTATAATTATTATTCAATGCTTTGTTCGTCCGCTTTGCTGAACTATCATTAGCCTTCACTTTGCGGTCGGCTTTTTTGGTGTACAGGATGTCCAGCGAGAATATCATCAGCTTATAACAATCGAGGAAGAAGGTTTCAACAACACATTGTCGCCGTATTTTCAATGCCAAAATGGTGGTAATGAAATCGCTGGCTTGGGGTCAGATAAAGCAATGCAGTGGGCAGACATATATCTTCGCCCTGCCATCGCACTCCTGGGAAGGTTTCTCAAAGGATACAATCTTCGAGTTGAAGATTTGCTCGCCATGCAGCTGCTTTGCGCATATGAAGTAAGTTCTGGTTTAAATACCATTTAGTTACTGCGACTGCGGGTACGGTGCTTAAAAGCACTTAAAAAGAGTATATCTTCTAAACTGCTATATTCAGACGAACGCCCTTGGATACTCGACATTTTGTAATCTGTTTACTAAGGAGGAATGGAAAGGATTCAATTACTTCATTAGTGTGTCATATTCGTGGTTCGATTCGCACGTCACTAAGTATTTCCAGATCTTTCTTTATGGTATGGCGCTGGACCCGGAAACCCTGCCTCCAGTGCGATGGGTATTGGATATGTTCAAGAAGTTGTATCACGGCTTACACAAGAGCGAATCACACAATTCAGGACGACTGTTAACGGCACAATTGTCGGTAGCAACATTATCTTCCCTCTTGACCAGCCGATATACGTGGATGCGACACATGATATAGTCCTCTCGAGAAGTAAAGAATGCAATTAATCGAGCATATAATTATAACTGACATCGTTGAACCAAGTTCTGGTTGCCATGAATTTTACTACTTTAGCTGCGAATGGACCGCTTCCTATAGACCATATTCCAGAAACCAAGTGCGTATTGAATTCGTTCTTAGACAAAGCTGAAGTGAACAGTATTACTTCCTTTTGTAGACTTACTTTTCAAATCAGATCGCTCCATTTGCCTCCAATCTTGTAGGGCAAGTATTGGAATGTCCCACTGGAGCGAGTAAAGCGATGCACATACGATGGCTCTTGAACGATGCCGTTCTTCCGCTCAGCGGAATAAGTGGTTGTAAACCTCATAGTGATGGCTTGTGCGAGCTTTCGACCTTTATTACAGGTATGAGGCAGCGAATTGAGGAAGTCGACTTTCAGTTTGATTGTTTTGGAAATTATACGGTCCCTGATCCTGATTACATCACGAATGGACAATTTCCTCCAAACCTCAGAAACTGATGGCGAATGTAGATACGGTAGTCCAAACCCTGGAATCATTGTATCCTGGAATAAATGGATTTGGTCATTGAACAAGTAAAAAAAATGTCTAACAAGCGACGCCAGCAGGATTTGAACCTGCGCCCTCAAAGAGGAACAGATTTCTAATCTGTCGCCGTAACCACTTGGCTATAGCGCCCTATCTATCAAGAATTAATATTTATCTACTACAAGCTTATCCACAAGGATATTGAGTTGCAAGCCGCTCTCGCTCTTCGTTCCCTGCTCGTTGTGCTTCAAGATCCAACACTTACGTTCACCTGTGTGTAATCCAGCTCTCACAGAACCATTCAGAGCAAATCAAGCTGTTCAATCTCATTCTTCCTCCTGTCAACGCTGATTCTCATACCCTCAGCCTGTATCCTCTTTCACACCTGCCTCACTCGTCTTCACCCTTTAAGAATGGATTTAGATCCATCCTCCTCCAATTCCGCTACGCAATCCCTCCGGATTTTTTCATTTTCTTACGATTCTGTTATCTCTGTCCGTTGCGGTGAGAGCTTGTGGCAGCTTAATTGAGGCAATTGGTACGTCAACGTTCTTGTGTGTTTCTTTCTCAAGCTTACAACTATTTACCTGCCATCCTCTAGTTCTCTATTATGTCCCGTCCGTTTCACATCCCGTATATGCACCGTCTCTTTCCCGCGTTTTCAAACCCTTGCTTTCTTTCCGCTTACTCACGTGCATTCCTTCTGATATCGCGACTGATTGAGGCTGCATCTCTCTTGCGTAGTCTTCGTCTCGAGTTGCTTCGCCACTGAGAGGTGAATTCTCAACTTTCATCCCAGCAGACATCTTTCCCAACTCCTCATAGTTCGACACATCCAAGATTGTTTCGTTGGATCCATAGGCTCACTTGGCTCCTTATCTTCAGCTCCCTCGTATCCTCCTCCGCAGCGTACCTTGCGGGCCTGGACATTCGCTCCTCCATCGCTGTGACTAAAGTACATCTGAAGACGGGCGAGTTGGACGATGCGGCATGGAAAGGAGAGTTGAAGGTGGACAAGAGCATCATTCTACTGAGTAGACTGGTTACGAAGGAGGATGGGAGGGTGGATGAAGTGGTTTTCATAGGCCTGGAGGTGGCTACGAGTAAGTCGGCGTTGAGCCAGTTTGGCGGCATAACAGACAGATTGGGATGTGAGTAAGAAATTTGCGTTACTTTTCTCTGGTTTTTGGTTTTATCAAGGTATCAGGCGGTACTTTGACGTCTCCTACATTCTTCATCTGTGTTCAGTGCCATCCCTTCGCTCGTAGACTGCACCCGCCGTTCTCTTCGCATCTATCCTTTCCATTCTTTCGTTCTTTACATTCTTATCATTCCCACTCATTGACCCTTCTTCCACCCTCATAGATACGAATTCCTCATGCGCCATGCCCTCTTCGATGACATGAGTGAAATGTACTCTGAGCTCAGCACACACCCAGATGTGAAGGTATTCTTCCCCCATTGGCTGGCTGACGTTATATATCTGTGAGTCTTGGCTTTCGTTTTCGCGATGTTGGGGAGCGTTTGGGAGGGATGAAAGCGTTGTTGCGAGGGTTGTGGCGTGAACAAAGTTAGATATCCACCGTAGTTCTCGACATGTGCCAGAAGTTTCTGTTGGTCGCTCGACCAGTCGATGGAACTGAATATATAACTGCGGTGGGCAGTGGATTCGGCATGTTTTGTTGTGCTCGGCGCCAATCGCATCCTCCATTTGGATAAGATTTACCCTTTTCGTTAATATTTACATTGCTGGAGCTGGGGAGAATGTTGATTGGATATTGGTAAATGCAATGCTGTACCCAGGGATTAATATGTCACTCAAGTTAGACGTTGGTGCGTCGCTGGTGATGGTTATATAATATTCTCTTCATGTCAGATGGAAGCAACATTATCCTGCTTGTTACACTCCTTCTCTGGTCCGACTTACTTGGACATGGTTGTATTGTTTCCACATCCTCTCATTCATCTTCTACCTTTCTAGTCCATAGTAAATGTAATTTAATTGCTTGCTTTGTTTGTACTCAGCTGACAGTGACTTGAATGTCACCGTATAATGCAGAATGAGCCTTGATACCTGTATTCATATATATTTCAATTGATGTTGAATAAAGAGCTTCTTGATTTTGTTTGCTTGATTCTTTTAAACAACACATCACTACCACTTGGATGATATGAAATGCTTCTTGAATACTATCAGTTCATTTATTTACGCTCCATGGAAGGCAGCAGAAAATAGACTTCCATTGATTTACTTGGTATTCCTCAGTTTCGGAGCGAGCTGATTCTGAATAATTCAGGACATTATTCACAACCTCAGAGAACTCATACTTAAATCACTGGTCTGGATATGTGAAAAAAAAAATACTCACATATGCCTGACGAGCAGGAGCTGAAAATCCATTATTTCCCTCGAAATCTTGTTGCCTTTGATGGGTATGCTGAGTTTCATTATTACTTCCATGCTCTCTGCTGCCTGTACCCTTTGATAATTCAACTGTAGAGAGATTTCTCTCCAACTGTGGTTCTTGCTTCCTTGTAGTGGAAGATGGAGCCCACTGTTCTTCAATTATATCTAAACCTCCAGAAAACTAAAAATAAAAATAAATAAAAAAGAAGCCTCAAAATTCATGCATCATAAGTTCTAAAATATGAATCATAATTACCTCATATAATAACATATCTTCTTGTTCACCATGATGATGTACAGAATTATCAGATTCACTGATGATAGTTTCATTATCTTTATTCAGTTCCTCAACATCCAGCTCTGGGACCTTAGAAGCATCTTGCTGAGAATAAAGTATTAAATGAAGCTTAATGAAATCAAATGAAACATACTTCAAGGAACCAGCTCTCATTTTCATCTGGGACATGAAAGGAAATTAACTAGATACCAAAAACATATTAACATACCTGGTATTCTTGCATTCCATATCCTAACTGTATGATCCTGAGATCCTGAGACAATGTATTGTCCATCTGGTGAATATGCTATGGAGGTTACTGCATCTGTATGTCCTTCCAGTGCTGGTATTGCTGATTTCCGAGTGCCAACATGCCAGATTCTGATTGATTTATCAGCAGAACATGATGCAAGATATGTTCCATTGGGAGAGAATCCAACAGATCTAACATGGCCTGAGTGACCTTTCAATGGATCTATGACTTGTGTTCCTGTTTCTGCATTCCAGAGGTAGACACTGCCATCTCCACATGCAGAAGCTATATATTTTCCATCTGGTGAGTAGACAGCTGCATGAATAACAAAGTGAGAATCAACCAAAGGCCCTAGTGTCTCTTTTCCAGTTATAGCATTCCATATTCTTATAGTGCTATCCCAAGAACTAGTGATTATATGCTTTCCATCTGGTGAATATGAAACAGATTCCACAAGATTTGTATGACCCTCAAGTGGACCAACAATTGTTTTCCTGGTCTCCACATCCCAAATTCTCACAGTATTATCTGAAGATCCTGAGACTATGTGTCTACCATCAGGTGAATAAGCAGCAAACCTGACAGTGTCTGTGTGTCCCTCAAGAGGTTCTCCAGTCATCTGCCTAGTATTTACATCCCAGATGCAGATAGTATCATCAAAAGAGCTTGAGAGGATATTTTTTCCATCAGGGGAGAAGAATACTGATGTAACTTGGAGATTATGGCCTTTCAGTGCTTCCATAGTCTCCAGACCAGTTTCTGAGTTCCATATTTTGACAGTACAATCATCAGAGTCAGATGCAATGCATTTTCCATCTGCAGAGTAGATAACAGACCGAACACTATTTGTGTGTCCATCCAGAACTTTCAGTAATCTTTCAGAAGGCTTGATTGGCTTCTCTGAAGCGGCGATTGACTGATATTTAGGGTTTTCAGATAGAGATGAGGAGTCATTTTGCATGGTTTTTAAATGTTTAAAGGGATGTAGTTCTTTATGAGTTGGATCTATGTATGCTTTCAGGGTTTCGGGTATACAACATTTAAGATTTCTTACTGTATTGAAGGCTTTTCACTTGGCACAATGTAGCTGGGGCTCTCTTGAGGCTTCCACTCAGAATGGTTTGTTGAAGATAAGTAGATGAGCACAGGTGAGTAGTTCCAGATAGTGGCGATCAAGAGAAGGGGCAGGAGGAGAGACAGGTGTGCTAGTTGCCTTGAGGCCTGAGCACTGCAAAGCTGGGTACAATCGAAGTCAAATGCGCACTTCAGATTTCCATTTGATAATCGCGTGGTCCACAAATTAGGCCACGTGATAACAATCCGTGTCCGATGGGCTGTTTGGTAGCCTTACACCTGTTACGGCTGCGATACCGGGAGCCCACACTATCAATATATCTGAGAGTTGGACAGATTGCCGGTTGACGGCTTGCTCACGTGAACTTTGACCGGCCTCTATAGCCGAAACTTCACAGTAGGCGTGCTCAGACCAGGGAGAAGGGAGTGACATCTTGAAGTCATCGAAACACGAGAAGCGCTATGTGACGGTTAGGCCACCACTATGATACAATCCTCTTCGCCACCTTCATCATAGTTACAATACTTGTTTACTATTTACGCTCTGTACGAGACAAATGGTAAGCATGTAAGCCTGAAAAATGCGCCAGCGAGTGAAGTCCTGAGTGTCAATCCTCCGTTCAGGAAAAAAAGTGCCCAACTTCAGCATGTTGTTGCTTTGTCGCCATTTAAATGTGTAAAAAAGCATATAAGGAACCTCAAAACCCATCAGCACTGAGTTGAGAGACAGATACGGCAAAATATCTTGAGAAACCATGGGATGGGTTGCAGGAGTTGAATAAGCACTGGGCGCTTACGAGCACGCGAGGCCAGTATCCGAAAAGCTTCCCTTCCCTTACAGGCGATGGAAGAATATAACAGCAAAGACTTTCTCGGGATGATGTTGAAACCAGCCAAGATCGGCTATGATTTAACAGCACGCCGTCTCTTGTGGCTGAACGGTTACGCGCCACACGGCGCTACGGCCGATGCTAAGCATAAGCCTCATTAGTTGATCCAACCTTATTCCATGGT
This sequence comes from Crucibulum parvulum, assembly GCA_036937015.1. Lineage (NCBI taxonomy): Eukaryota > Fungi > Basidiomycota > Agaricomycetes > Agaricales > Nidulariaceae > Crucibulum > Crucibulum parvulum. The sequence continues at coordinate 2,461 of JASFCX010000382.1, read as the reverse complement.
GTATCCTTATTTTCTATTTTCTTCTATCGTAAAAGTATATAAACTTTCACTTTCATTCTCTCACATCTCAGTTGCTTATCCACAACTGAGACATGAGTCCTTTTATTATCTTACTATACAACTATATACTGACCTATAGCGTAAATTATATTAATTACTATTCTATTAGGTACAGTACTATACAGTTGCTTATCCACAACTGAGACATTATATTAATTACTATTCTATTAGTATCAACAGATGATTGATGGAGGCTGGTGTGAAGTGGTTGCGACCTTCTGAAAAGTGAAGGAGATCCACTATCAAACCACATCAAGAGTCCATAAACTCACTTTGTAAGTGTAACAGCCGAGATTTCTGTATGAACGAGATGAATCTAACAAGAGTGAGGTTGCGATCTGCCCGTGCGAGTGCAATCTTTTGCATGAAGACGTACTCCACTCTGTAGCATACCAGAACAGTCCGAACACATGAACGAAGACGGCGTGCGGCGTTGTAGCGAGGTAGGGATACGAGAATTTGACTTATGAAGGGTTACCCCAGACGATTGCGACCTATGATTAGAATTGAACTCGCCTTGGAGTCCGCTCATGTGCAGTAGTAGCGCCCCGTGGTCTCTTTTGTTAGAGTCGTGGTAAACGTGCATTGCCTTTCGTGCAGTTGGGGGTAGAAGTTGGATATCGGTCTTGGGCCTGGCGATAGTTTGATTTGAGCCCAAGTTATCTATTACAACAGGACCGCGGTCATGACTGATGTTAGAGCTTGACTCTGACACAGCCTTGACGAGATTTCTAGTTGATTTAAGCAACTGCGAGAGGAGAGGAGTCAGAAATTTGACCATAAAGTCAAGTAACGGAAAGGCGGAGGTAGCACGGTAAACCATGGAGTAGAGCTGAGGGAGGGTGGTAGGAGTCACGCTATATGTGCCAGAAATGAACAACGAACGAAAAAATGAACAGTGAGCACGTGGAAAAAAGAGGCTCGAGGTCGACAGGGACAATGAATGAAAGACTGGCAAAAGGGTCATGGGGATACAATAGAGGAGACGTACTTGTTTTACTGGAGTACCTTATACCTCACAACTTCAATATGCAAGCCCTCGCCTTGATCCGAATGACCTTTAGTGACATACGAGTAAACTGATATGGAGGTGGATTAGTGAAACAGAACATATAGGAGAAGAAATGGTAAGAGAAGCGATGGGGCCACTGCAGGCAACGAGTACCAGAAAAGTCACGAAAGCAGCTTCCGGAAATGCGCTTCTCCAATGCAAGGTGCGAAGGCAAAAGCGGCAGGAACGAGAAAGGAACTGTACTATGGGCGGACTCAAGAATTATCAGGTCGCGTTCCCAATCCTGACAAATTCAGCGATTCAAGGCCCCGGCTTGGTAATCAGAACGTCAGAGGCTCCGGACCAATGATGCTCGTTGGTGCGGAGGGCGCCGTGACATTAGACCTCGAGAATGAACAAGAGCAAGCAAGCCGTGGAGCGGGAGAAATAGGCAAGGTATCGAACATGTTAGCACGGGATTCTAGATGGAGGAATTGCTCTTGCTGCTAGCAGCGATGATAGCATCATGCTTGACGAAGAGAGGCATTTGCTTTCGGCCTCGGGTGCAAATATTTAGCACTGCCACATCACGCCGAGTCATCTCCGCGTCTGCGTTCAAATACCTGTCAACGCGTGTTGTGTTCCACGCTCATTGTATATATATACGATACTCTTGGACAAACACGACAAAAAGGAATGGCATCGCACGTTGTTTCAACGTTGCATTTAGCGCTAGACTATGTGAACTCTTGCTCGACATTTGAGCACGCCTCAGACTGGTAATTCACCCTCTTGGCTGCCTCCCGCCAATAATTCCGCTTCACAACTTTCGTTCCACATTAGCAAGGTTTTCTCATCTCTGACTATGGTCCTCGAACAAGCGATAAATACTGTTCTCAATAATTGTACGCTCAACGATAACAATGGAAGTAACAGGATTAATGGTGCGTTAAATGGACTCTGATATGGGCTTTACTTGATATTGACTTCGTACTATATAGGTTTTGAACAGCTTCGATCGTCGATTGCAGAAGGAGCATTCCATAACTCCCATGAAAGGTTTAATCCGCCAAAATGCCTTCCGGAAACTAGAATCGCTGTTCTGGATATGATCTTAGCATGGGTTAATAACCGACAACGCAAGTCATGTATTATGTGGCTACATGGTCCCGCTGGTGCTGGGAAGTCGGCGATAGCACAGACAATTGCTGAGGCATGCCAAAAGGCTAAAACACTGTGTGCTACATTCTTTTTTTCCCGAACCGGAACAAAAAGAAATACAGCGCATCATCTCATAGCCACAATTGCCCATCAGCTCATACGGACCATTCCGCAGCTGGAGAAGCCCATCATTGATGCAGTTGAGAGTGACTCGACTCTCTTCTCTTTATCTTTAGAGGAACAAATTCA
>JASFCX010000381.1:0-12635 GCA_036937015.1 Crucibulum parvulum | reverse complement strand
AAACTCAGTGCCCAGCTCCTAGAACGTTAATGCGCGACGAAGAGTAAGACTCTTGAAGATAAAGCTCCTATAGGTTGATAACCTGGCCAAACGCACCGGAGTCCAAAGTGTCGGAGCCGTTGGTAACTTCAGAGACGTACAAATACTGATCCGCGACTAAGTAATCGAAGAGACACGTTGAAGCCATGCCCTCGATGGTGAATCTAGTAGAAAGATTGGAGTATCAACATTCGGATTTGTAGCAAATAGAGCAGTGGAGGCAGAGGTACCGGATCCCTAGCATGGAGGATGATTGCTGATGATAACGCCACCCTCGCTATTCAACCTACTTATGTGTTGGCGGAGACACGTGAGCGCGCGTAACCTTGAAGCCCTGTTGCAGGAGACCACTTATCGATTTGTCGTAGGCTGACCGTGTGTACTTCGGGAGGTCGTTTCTGCTAATCTATAGACATATGACTATAGTGGGCATGTCACGTCTCTGCGTCGAATTCGTAGGCAGTGATGGCGATAAGAACAACGATAAAGAAGCCGTATGCGAGAGGAAGAGAGGTATCAGTAGCATGCCTGAAACTTTAGGTCGTGCGAGGTGGACTGAGAGCTGGAATTCTCTGGGCATCAGAGTATTAGAGTGCGCTTTGAAGTCGATAGTGATTCGGGAGTAAGCTGGGACCAGGTGAAGCTTACGGACTAGCGTAAGTTCGTTGATAATAGAGAAAATACAGAGATCTCACTCGCCCATAGGTAGCATATTATTTCCCGGCTTTCCTTTGCTCTCTGGATGCTCAAGACTAAATCCATTCGCAACCCTAGGAATCCTCCGTTGGCTTCCCACCAATTCCATATCTTTAACACCTTCTGTCAAACCACGCGCGGTGAATGGGGAGTTTATTTACCCCAAAGAATCGGAGAGCGAATGGAGACGATGTTCGTGAAACCTTGAGCGGCCAATGGACAATATACAGGCACTGACCCGAGTGATCGATCTACCAGGGATGCTGCTGAATGGTCTCATGGGATCCTTGGAGTACAGTCATTGTATGGGCAGCGTCCAGAGCAGCCCTTAGCGACGAAGGACAGGATAAATGAGAATTTGGGAGTTTCCGGCCAGAAAGCTTTCGTAGCGAGTCGTCTTACGCTCGACATGCTTAGATCGACAATCATGGCGCTGAATCTGCAGCAGCTGTATGGAAGTACCATAAATGCTCCGACCACGATTATGGTACCTCTGCCAAGCTTTTCAGATAGACAGAGATAGATTACTGTCGTACTGAAAAATGATAATGGTTCACTGAGCTGCTGAATTGTCGAGTTATAGGCGCTAAGGCATGGGTATGAGAAATCCATGGAAGTTGACGGATACGGAAGGTTCCGGACCTCCGGCCGTAGAAGCTGGGAGCAAAAATAGCAATTGACGTCATATGTTTGTGTTACATAGGAAGTTGAACCGGAAGTTGTAAGAAACTGTGAAACCTTCTGGATGAACGCTTCCTGTCTCTGAGCTCACATCCGAAATTTACGCGAAGCTATATACTCACAGTATAGAGCGTCCGAAGTAGAGGAGCTTTAGGAAACTGAAGGTTCAAGACCAGCATTCGTTTCTCCTTGTGAAGTACGTCCGCGAATGCGAATGGATAAATATTAGATAACGAGGATAACTGCACGTCGAGCGAACAGTACGCAAAGTAACCTGTTCCAAAACACCCATTCCGATTTCTGTCACTCACTCCCCAACCATTCAAGCTTCCTATCCACATAGACCAACGTTGCTTTCAAGCCTTTCTAGGGCGAAAACTATCTTCAAAAGATTGGGCCGAAATAGTGCGCATGTCGACTGGAATGAAGTAAAAGGAAGGTTTCAAAGCAGAGAACGATGTTGAGCATGTGCTCGAGCCGCTCGTCCCAAACTCGCCACAATCACCTGGGACGGATGTCAAATACTGAGAAACGTTATCTGGGAGACATTGAGGCACAAGTAGATTCTATTTCTTTAAGGGTTAATTGTAAATTAATTCTTCCTACGCTAATATGTGCGAGAATCTGCGCTATGTTAATTCGGTAGTCTGCATCCTCTTCCTGAGCAAGAGTCCTGCAGAAGGACGTAGATGCTTTCATAGTTGATGTCGTTGTATTTATTTCACGTGGTTGATATAAGTTCTCACATACTATATGTCTTCGTCTCGCAGGTCTCGTACATAAACCAATCTCTGGTAAGCTATAACATATGCTCTTTAATCGCTGCTCTAGCTTGGAAAAATTGAACTTGGACTCGATGAGGAGAAGTTCCAAAACTAAATTGTTTGATACATGTTTGCTCATACAAAGGCGCTGGCCGTCACTGGAAACTCCAGTTGGACAGGTGCTCGTTGCTGGGGTCGGTTTTATAGAGTCTGGCCACGAAAGAAAGCCATGCTCAATTGGCCCACTTTATTTACCCACATCGTAATCTCCAATCCATCCACCCCCTGCGCGACTTCAAGTTAAACACACTTATTTTTCAATTTATCCGGAAATCCAACATGACTCACCTACAGGCTCTAACACCACTATTGAGAGTATCTCCCTCGTTTCCAGAAACCGAGAGCACTAATCCTGTGTAGCTGGCATTCGATTAAAGTATGTGATATATTTTCCATCAGACGCATTCTCCACGGGCTTCTCTCTATCACAATGCTGGTTGTCGAAGTGGAGCTCTCACTACCTGGAATGGTGATGCTTCAGAAGGATATCACTGGGGAATAGGTAACGGAAATACATGGCCATATGCGCAACATTCGTTTTATCTTTGAGGATATGCCTCCGCTGGAGCATGTTAATTTTGTATGCTCAATTACGATGACGAATACTTTCTCGATGGTGAGTAATATCCAGCATTATACATTTTCAACGCTTATAATTCTGCTACTACGATTAGAACGTCCTCCACTGTGCACCGATTAACGCGTCTGCTGGCTTAGAGATCGAATTCCACAGCTTCATTGTCGAAGACTCTGTGATTGACATAGCAACTTATACCTTCCATGTCTCGAAAACCTAGCTACACGCTGTGCCAACTAGCCATGGTACAAGAAAACAGACGAGGCTCCACCAAGCCGAAACTTATCAAACCGGTTCGTGCGGCACACAAAATTTGGGAATATTGATATATTAGCGGCTATCCATCGACTTATCGGAAATGATGTATATGCAACACTCAAGGAAGTCCGAACTCCACCAAACCAGACTCTCCCAAATCCCAGACTCTCGTAAACTTCAAACCCGCCGCCTCTCCAAGTCTCTTAAAATGCTCCACAGTGCGTTCTTCGCTATTAAGAACAGCCATCATGTCGATATCTAGATTATATTGACGAATTCGTCCAGCACCATAGTTTGGTAGAAGCGGCTCTGGTGCTTGTTGGAAATCGGATTCATCAGCAGGAACTCGGTTTGCATATTGTAAAATGTATTCGTCTAATGACGCTGACTTAGTTCGTGTATAAAATCAAGATGAAGTCCACTTACGTATCATAACACGACTATGCGGAGCCATCGCCTTTTTTACTCCAGAGAGAATTTTGATACAATCAGCGTCGGGCCAATCGTGACTATACGAAGTTTAGTTTTCAGAAGGGTTGACGAAACAAACCACCCACATGATGTGCTTCAACTGTTAACGCAGAGAAATATAAGCTTAGAGAAGTGTATGAGTCAGAACGATACGAACATAATATATGTCACAAGCCTTGACAGGCGATTCAGTCAAAAAGTTGATTGGTTCAAACAGAATCCGGTCTTCCTGAATTGCAAGGGGACACTCCTTTGGCCAAACCTCATTCTTGGCTTGCTGAATTCTCTCAGGAAGATCTTGAAGAACTAGTTTCAAAGATGGATACGCGTGTGCCAACTGCATGGTCACATTTCCAACACCTCCGCCAATATCACATACGCTTGTACCCTTAGGTAAATCGTTCCACGGAAAATCTATAGAAATAGCCAGATTAGTTTAAGTTAATTATCAGAAAATCACTCATACGTTGAATGATAGCCCCAGCTTCTGTTGCAGTGCCCCACCCAATCGCACCTACACCAAATCGTGCACCACGTTTTGCACCTTCTTCCGATTCCTAACTCAAATTCAGCATCACGAATTTCTATAGACTTGTTTAAAAACGTACTACACCCTCGAAGTGATCGAACATTCCTTTTGGGTACCCGCTGTATTTGTTGAATGCACACTGGTAAGGCGAGTATGAATGGCCCCATTCAGGATCTGCGAGGGTTTCTGATAATAAAACAGCAGATTTCTGGCATTCGTCGGTGCTAACATTTTTCAGTGTTAGCAACTTTCATATCGTAATCAATTGATAACCCACAAATGAAGTCCAATACTAGATACTGGGTTGGTCGAGAGCAATAACATACTCAGCCTGTTGTTGGCAAACACATCCTTCGCGACTATTCGAATTAGAATCAGCGTCCAATGTTTATTGTCGGGATTAAATATCGACCTTCTCGGAAACAATGCTTGGATGATAGACAACGGAGGATTCTGCCAATCTTGCGCGCCTCCGCTCCCGACTTCTTTCCTATCTCGGATATATGTGTACCCTCTGGCTTCTCCTGTAGGATATCCGCAATCTTGAATCTAACGGCAACGTCCAAAGCGTTGGTTTCGAATACCTGGATTAGAAAGAATTAGCTGCCTTTTTCGCTATATGACAATGTAATCGCTCACAGTCATAAACCTCTATAAAGAATAACATGTCAAGATTTGAATCATTAACTACCGCGATCATCGGCGTGAATGAAAGTGCATACATTGATTAGGGTATGGCTTGGACGCGCTACTGTGGCCGTAAGCTGAGCGCAAGCACCTTCAATGGTTTGGATAGCATTCCTCAGCTCTCTGTCTGAAATAGCAGTGTCAAGGGGGTGAGGTTCAATATCGTCGAGGGACGGCACATATGGCTTTTCGGGGAACTTCTGATAGTGGGATTCAACGACTTTAGTCGCATCAGCAATAAGAGCAACCAAAGCGGAGAGTTGTCCACGGGTAGCCATGCTGGAGCTGAGATATATGGGCAAGTGTGGGGATAGTTAATTGTGAGGAAGAGCATCCACTTTTATGCGTCTGAAGCGAGATGGTAGACGCCCAGTATAAGAATCGGCGAATGAAAGCTTCCACCACAACGTCGAAATAGATGGGGTTATCATTACCTGTAGCCCACACCAAATCGGATAAGAAAGATTAGCGAATGATGGATTATGAGTAAGCCGCTCTTTCAGGTGTCCGAAACGAAACAAAAGTGACCCTATGTAGCCCTGGATATAATTGCTTAAAATCACAATTGCTAATTAGTTTGAAACTCGCATTTATTACTTCAAAATGTTTTGCTATCAGCGGCTGAGTAGCATCCCATAGATAAAATCGATACGCGACCGATGATTAGAGGTATCTAACTCTTCGGATACTTTTGATCCTGACCCCGAGCAATTCGCCTATGTTAACTTATTCACTTGACTCTATTCTAAGCCCACCGGTATCATGAACTTGTCGTTTCCAAGGATTACGGGACGGAAATCAAAAGATTAAGCTTGATGGATCAGGCCAAGTATCAATTGGTTAGATTTGCACATGTATAGTTGACTCAAAAGACAACTCGAAGAATATCCCTCACGAAATGTCTTACAACAGCTAGTTTATAGCTTCAGTGTGGAGATTCTCTGGACACAGAGGCTCAATGTCTAGGTAGGGATACGAGTTTCGAAACCCGGGACCCATAGGGCCGTGGGGAGCGGCAGTTCGTATTTGGGACACGCGCCGATTCGCAGCTCTTCGATCATTAACAGCTATTTTTACCTGAGATGGTCCAGTCTAGCCAGAGAACTTTAAAGGAAGTGTACCCGGTGTACGAGTGGATGTTATCACATATAAAATTGCCGTTGTCAGTAAGTCATGGCCTAGATTTTGAAATCTCTTTCTGTGAAATTCGAACAACACTATGGCAGGTACAAAAGCAAGCCGCAGAGACCATAAAATCTGGCAACGAGCGCTTGCACATTTGATCCGCGAGGCTTTAACCGCTTCCTCTACATCATGGGGAGCATATGCTTCTCAGAATTCTAGCCAGGGAACTTTTAGGGTGTTGATGGGTTGAAGTTCGTATTTGATTGCACCAAGAAAGCGACGCGCCGCCAGGCTCTGCCTGGGAATTAAACCTAATATTCGTCCACAACCTGAATTACTGAGAAGAGTTTAACTGAGACACAGAGTGTGTGCGAAAAATTTACGAACAGAGGCTTCCTCTTTCTATATCGATCTAGAGTGCTGATAGCGTCTGGGTGTCTCCTCGAGAAAAGGGGTCGATATTTGCGTTACTGCATAGAGCTCTGCCTCGGAATTGATCCTGATCTTCTACTGCACTTGAAGTCTCGAGACACTGTTAATGATAAGAGCGTGTCGGGCATGCATATCAATATGTCAAATATACGAAAAGGGCGGAACTGTGTTAAAAATATGTCACGCACCAACAGAGAGCTCTTCCTAGGAGTCGAGCTCATTCACCGCGCAGAAGACCAATCGATTGAATTGTTGAGAGCGCGTGTACATCTACTGTATAGAGCTTGCTTTACTTCATATGACTGAGGCTGGTATTACATTGCTACACAGAGCTCTGTCTGTGGATCGAACCCAAACTTCGCATATAAATAGATCGTGTTTGAAAGGGGTATTATAGAAGGTGCATGTACATTCGGTGAACGAACAGAGCTTGATTCCTATTACCACTTTCCGGACTTCGACAATGTGTCCGGAAACAGCCAAATTTCTGTTTGTCTGAGAAAAATTTCCAGTGACTCTGGCACGAGGGTGTTGATAGAGTCTACACTTGGAAGATGCGATATCATTGTTCTGCAAAGATGTTTGGGAAGTTTGCCGTGAAAAGGAAGGGTATTGTTGACCTTGAAATCATGGAAGACGTCGCTCATGATAGTTGAGTTTAAACATGTTTACTCAAGTCCAATGATTGATGTACACGCCAGCACTTTGACACATCCTTTCATGACTCGCTTGCTTGCACTTGGTGCTTAAGCCGTAAAGCGAAATCACTCATTAACATGCTGCCCATTGGTTCAGCCGTTACTGATTAAATTTCATGAGATACTCCTTGACAATGCGCCTGGAGTGTCTCAACCATTTCATCAATTCAAGACAAGTTATATATAACATCTATCTTTACTGTTGTGTTTGTCCTTGAGCAATGAGAAGATTCATTGGAGTTGCATTTCTTTTGATAAGCGCCTCACCGGTGGACCGGCTCGCTTCTGCCACCTTAGATAAGCGCTGGCCTAAATCAAATTTGAAACACGGCGCAACCCTTGTGCCTCGCCAACGTTCTCAGCGTCCGACTGAGTGCTTTCTTTCGTCCTCTCTTCGACATGGGCATCCATACCGAGGCTCAAGTAATCCGCATGGCGCTCTCGTGCCCCACCCAGCCCTCAACCTTGTAATCATGCTATTTTGAATCTTGCACGATGGATGATGGCGTTCTGGTAGAACTTTATCAAGGATACGGTTTGCTTTTGGCGGAGGATCTATGTAGAGTGCTTTTAGCAGAGGACCTGGTGCACGCTATGCAAGATATAGAGGCTGATATGCGTTGTGGTTGGCCCACCATTGGATGGGATCTGCTATCGGCGTGGTGGGCGGTGGTTTGATCACCAGCGTGACGGGGAGCCGGTCGAGGGCCATTAACAGATTTGCTGCTCCTAGAATGCCTGGCATATTGCTCGACAAGTAAGGAGTATGCTCTCGGTAGCAGTCGAGGATCTCGAGAGCTGGCATCGATACCATTCTCAATGATTTGGCGTCTTGTTCTGGGACCGATAATAGTGGTATGCTGCTCATCGAGATGAGGGCGATGCTTCCTTGTTTGACACGATGTACACTGGCCATGTACATAATATACCCATGCTATTAACATACAAGGTGTTTCGTCAACACTTTTGGTATGGGTGGTGGTGACTTGCTTGGAAGACCCATAATACACTGCTCCTCAAATCTGTTCCGTGTCTGAATGGGCGAATGTTGCCCGGGGTACTGATTACTATATTATGTGTATGTACCTCGAATGTTTTTTAAATTTGAAGAGCGCAGGCCATTGAAACTCAGCGATATCAATTCTACAGATTCTTGGCACATATGTATACTTTTTGTTATCGAATTCATGTCATTGAGGATTTTAGTGCTGGATAGATATCTCATCATCTTTCTGCCATCTTTGCAAGGCAGTCCTTATTGCAGGTCTACAAGTCAAGCCCGACTCTGGTACCTTTCCTTGTCTTGTCTCTGGCCCCTGGGCGTCATTCTTTATGTCAACGAGTTATGACAGTCGCTGTGCTTCTCGCTTTTATGGATCACGTTACCTATTTCCATGTATCATGTGAGTCTGATCCTCCGTGTTCATTTGATTTGCATTTAGTATCACTTCACAGCCCCAGCGCTCATTGTACCATAATTAATATTAAGTATACAGCAAAGACATGTACATCACGTTTCATGTCCTCGTCAATCAGGGTCTGTCTATGTTTCGAAAGCCGCCGCGCATTCTATGCCGTCGAGCCTGATGCTTAAACAATATAAGGCGGTATGTCGGGAAGGTTCAGAACTTACGAACCCCTGGTGGTGTTCACAGAGGGCTGGTCCCAATTCCTCTCCGCCGACATAATATCTTAACTCTACATCCGATTCATGACATCACTAATAGTAAGCCTCAACCTCGCCGGATGCCTGCTATCATTTATCGGGGCTGGATTCGTCATTATCTGCTATTTACTATTGCCTATGAAACGCCATTTCCGGCATGTGCTTATTCTAAATCTCGCAGTTGCTGGTGAGTATCTGCATTTCATCTTCAATGCTCATTCATAATTTCTGCTTCTTGAACAAAGATTGCTTGAATGCACTTGATATGACCATCTCCGGATTTTATCTTATCGCCGGGAAAATAGAGCTGAAGGCAGGGCCAGCATGCACGGCTAATGGATTCATAGCTCAACTTACTGTCCAGGTACATATTCTTTACTTCAAAACACTAATGCCCCACTTAAAAGATACGATCAATCACAGGCCACTGATTGTTCAATATTTACTATCGCTGTCATAACTGTGTACACAATTACGAGAAGCAGGAACCTCAATCCACTGAAGTCGCGTTGGACTTGGACGACGATTCTTCTCGTAACAGCTGGGACTTGGATCTTGCCTCTCGTTACCTGTGTGTGATAATCTCTCTCAGTTTGTGGTGTTTCGATGGATTGATATCTATAATTATTTAGCGCTCCTTGCTCTTGGAAAGAATTGGTACGCGCCCGCATCAGGTAGCTGGTATGTTATAAACCCTTAGTTTTTGTGAGTTATATTGAAGTGTTTCCCGAAGGTGCTGGCTTGTCGAGGACCCTTCTTGGGTTAGATATGCGCTCACGCACGGATGGCGCTTGGTTTTTATCTTGGTTGAGGTATAGTCTTTCGATCATGTCGCAGTTGATATATCCTGACGATACTACCCAGATCATTCTATATACATATCTGGTATGCACAATCCCACCAGTTTTCAAATGACTGCTCACTGCCTCTCCTGCAGCATCTTTATCTACGCAATCATTATCAACAACTCTCCGCTATTATAGCATCGCAAGGCACTGCACATATAACAATCGATGTCAATGTTACGGCGCGATTTGCTCCAACCATCAATCCGGTCTCACAATCACCCCAACCCTCGATAAACAGTGCTGAAAAGCTCAAGATAAGCTGGAAGAAAATATTCTCTCGCCGCCCAACTGACCCTTCAAGTAATATTGGACTCGAGAAGCACCATCCACGTCACAAATCCATCCAGAAAGTTCTTTTATTGAACGCGTATCCTTTGGGATATATTATCTTGTGGATACCTGGCATCGCAAATCGTCTCGTCGAGGCGTCTGGTCATTCATCGAAAATTACACAGACTTTGCAAGCGTCGACACAGTTTGTGGGGTTGGCGAATGCTCTTACATATGGATGGAATGAGGGGATTGCACAACAGTTGAAGGATAAATATGGTTGGAAGCCTCGAAAATAGCTGATCAGACTTGTGATGATTTCGTACGTTATTTTATAATTTATATCTAATTTTATAATTCTTCGATTCATACGCTAATGGATAACTATCGAAAGAAGTATACCCTAAGTGATCTTTACGTTAAAAGCAATGATAGATGGCGAAGTTAATGAAGTTCAATGACATCTTCTAGCTCCTTTCGAGCTTCGGAGAAGTATGTAAAGCCGTTCTCAGTTTCCGAGTTGACAGCGCAACAAATATTATTTTAAACAATAATGTTGATCAATTGTTCTTGGTACGGATCGTACCTAACGAATTCATCGTTGGCATCGAGCTTCATGGCGTAAATAATCAGCAAAAGGGACATATATGCTGATAGAGCGTTAAAAACCACGAGTCGTGTCAGCATTTTCCGTTCACTTATGAGAATTTAAGGCCAACGTTAACGTCGCTCTGCTCCTACCAAACTTGGTGAGCCCATAACGGATATTTTTATAAATAAAAGAAAGCAAGGCGGAAGCAGATTTCATTAGAGGCTAGAAAATACTGCAGCAATCCACGTCGAAGAAATATCTAGGTATGGTAGAGTCAAGCGTTGAAAGGAACAGTTTTATTAATGAGAAATGAACGCATAAAACATACGAAACACGACACTTGAATCTGTTCCGACTTACTCTACGCGTCATGCGCACTTCCCGCTATCGCCACGGTTGATGTTTTATAGGGACTAGACGCCGAGCTATGTACACATCCCGCTACCAATTAAGCTGAGGAATAAACGCAATGTTTAAAGAGGAGCTTGCACCAGAAATTGGATTTGGGGTGACTCGAGGGCGGGAAATAACTAACTGTTGAAAGCATTTTGGAAAGAAGAGAGCAGACGAGGGTCTGGTTGAGGTACGTAGATAGGCACGAACGCCGGTCATAATATGTGTTGTATGTGAGTGGTTGAAGGCTTTCAGAGGAGAAGTTGGAGGGTGATCCTGGTTGTGTTATCCCGGTTCGGATGGTGATGTCGTGGAATGTCTTCCGCCTCCTTTCTCCTGTAATTTACAGATCCAGTTGCATCAGTGAATCAAGAGTTGGTTACAATGCGATTTCGCGTTCAAGATGCCAATCGTCTGTTGGTTGGTTGGTTAGTGATTTGGAGAACGATTCGGGTTGTAGACGCGGCAGATGAGGCAAGGGAAGATTACTCAGAACTGGATGCGTTGAACGAGTCGCCGGAGAATGACACGCGTTGAAGACTCGGTGAAGAGCGTCCGACGAAAGCATGACGAACAGGAGAATGATGGACGGAAGAGTCGTCTGACATCGCCCCCGCAATCAGTAACCCGTATCACCGCCCCTGCCGCGCCCTGAATCCGCTTCTCCACCCTTCTCCTGCCCCATGGAGGACTGATGATCGGAGCTTCTTTTCTTCCCTGGCTTTCTTTTCCTCGTCCACCTCGCATCTTTGAGGGTCTTCAAGGTGGCTTCGAGAAGATGCACGTACGAAGTTTGTTCTTCACGATAACGTCGAAGCTCCTCTGGGAGGCGGCTTTGATTCACGGAGACACTTACGTGGGATTGCTTGAGGTGGGGAACACATAGGGGAGGTGGAGACCCAAGAGGTGGGGAGGGGCACTTGGCGGGGCCAAGAGATGATGGGATGGGCGGATGAATAACCCGTCCCGCTGCCCATGATAATCCCTGTTTCGCAAATTCAACTCGGAGTACACGGCTATCACTTGCTTAAGTACCCTCCGCCTGCGGGTGAACAAGATCTGCATCAGCTGGAACGATCGGCATGGAGTCAGGGGGGTGGGATTACTTTTGCTTCCTCCGTCTTTCGTTGAGCTCTTGTTGGGAGTCGCTGCACGGTTGGTCGGTCAAAGCTAAGGTCATTTGGGGTCTACAATGCGTGTATTGATCGGCAAAGCATGGGTTGAAAGGGCGTATGTAGCGAATGCGAGGCCTTCCAAGGTCACGCTAATGACGCTGGAGCATGATAAGGAGTGTATTGAATGGGGGCGTGGGACGCCGTTGACGACTCTGTAGAGTGTAGGACGTAAATGAAGGTACGTATGAATGGCGAGGGAAGGCAAACACTTGAAGTTCCGGAAAGAATGATCAAAACAGGTTTAGTTACGAAAGGCTGGAAAGGCTTGGAGAACGCTGAGGCTCATTGAGAAGGTCAGAGCACCGCGAAATCCTCTAACGGTTCCGAATATGTAGTGCTCGGACACGACGACGAGGGTGTCATTGGACGTGCGGGGGCGCACTCGGCAGGCGGCCAAGCGACGTAAGTCAGGGGTACGTCATGGTCATTGGTGATGAATGCGGGGGTGGGAGTCACGGAGCTGGGATTTGTTCGTGGTTGAGTATTGTTTGCACAGTTGGCGGGGAAAGTGTATCGAGTGTACTGCAGCTCGAGTACAGAGTGTATTTCAAGTGAAGTGAAAATAGAACCATCAGCCCATCGCACAATGACGAGCAACGAAATGCCTGCCGACCAAAGCAAACAGTTACGTGACGCTTGTGACAGCACGTGCCAAGCCTACCTAAGTAGGGGCT
>JASFCX010000380.1:0-12643 GCA_036937015.1 Crucibulum parvulum | reverse complement strand
TAACGGGCAATGAAGTATAATAAACAAGAAACGCCAGTCGTCTAGATGTGGCCGGCGCATCAGGCAGAGGGGAGCTGGAATTCCCATAGCCGGATGCAGGGAATGTGGGCCGAAGTAAGCAGGGTGATGTACGCAGTGAGAGCGAGTGGCAAGAAAAGCTAACAAACGAAGGGAAAAACGAGGAACGAAGACAAGGAGTGTGCAGGTGCAAGGGCTACTGGAGATGGAATGCGAACGAGGGGTATATAGCACAGAGCGTGACGAAGACTTACGAAAATCCAGTGACCCATCCTGCCATCTCAGGTACGATATTGAAGGACCATTGCAGATACGAGCATGACATTCTTCGCGTCTTGTGTGTCCAGGAGAGAGTCAAGGTAAAAAGCACTTCTCAGCAGTGCCGTACTAGGATTCTCCAGCAGCAGACCAACGTGATTCAGGGACGATGGTGAGCAACTGACGCCAGATGATATGTTGTACTGCACGCTGGATAGATGGGAGGACAATGATCAAGCAGACAGGGCGATGACAACATCAGTGTTGAGCAACTCGTCGGAGAATTGGTGTGCACGACAGAATCTAGCCACTGGATCGGGCCATCGGTGCCGTAGCCCGTTGCATTGAGCTTCCGGAGGTCGCTTGCGTTCTCTCCCTCAATGCTCGTTGTCTCAGCGCCGCTACTCTGCAACTGAACATTCTGTACTCTTTAAAGACAATATACATCACTAGACAAGCTGCTCTGACCTTCGAAATATGCTCACACAGCGCTAGAAACAGTCGCAATACAGAGCTTTCTTCGCCGGCTCCTAGGTCTGCACGACGCGAGGTTCCTACCCATGGAGGGCGTCATCACAGGAGACGATAGCACAAAGGTATTGAGTAAATCTTCTCGCTTCTAATTGCCTTGTTCTCGTCATCCCAACCTGTCATGTATACGGTACTTCAACCAGCCTGCCGAGCCTCCGAAACTCGTTTCTCTCTCATTTTAGATTCCTTTATTCACTCTAGCCGTCCACTTTGTTCTGGATTACTACACCTGTTTTCCATTTTCGTTTATTTCTCGTTCCTCTGTCATTTCTCTCTACACTTCAGCTTCACACACTCAGGTTCATACACCATTCTCTTCACGTTTGCTCCTTATACCTGTATCCCTAGCCCGCTGTCTCATATATCCATTCCTTCAATGTGCGGTCGATAGTTCACATTCCCCCTAACAGCTATTCCAAACATGCCACCCAAAAGACCCACAGCTCAATGTTGCGCTGATTGCGCTCGCTCTACAAGTTGCACTTATTCTTCGTGAAGGGTGATAGCATACTAGTACTGGATCCCTGATTCTTTGACGGCAACCGAGGAAAGTAGGAGGGTTCCTGGAGTTGAATGATAAAAAAAAATTATAAATCCAGTGTATAGTAATTAGCATTGATACTTTGAAGGGAATGAACCTAATAAATTGGATATATGCCTTGAAGCAACGGCTGAGGCGCTTCATGATGTTTTAATTATAGTACACACAGCCACATGTGACGGCGAGTGCGTGTTTGTTGATTGAGATCAGTTGGCGGTGACAGGCTCAACTTTCTCTTTCGCACTCACATCCAATTGTTCGATCCTCCTATCCTTTGACTAATACAGGTTATACACCCCCGAAAGGTATGATATATTCGACGTTACCTTTAATTTAACTCACTAAACAATGAAACTGAACCTTTCTTTTCTGTAGATCTATCCAACTTGGAGGTACTGGCTCCTCAAAGACAATCCATAGATCTGTTGCTCTGATGGCTAAGGAAGACACTCCTCAGGAAGCTCAAGAAGAACTCTCCAATACTTCTAGTGAAAGGTTACAGAAAACTTTAACAGGTCATACAGGCCAAGTCTTCCATGTTGCATATTCTCCAGATGGCAAATATATTGCTTCAGGTGATACAGGTGGAACAATCAATATATGGAATGCAGACATTAGCTTTGGTGATGACAACCTCATATACTCACTTAAAGGCCATTCAGATCAAATCATGTCAGTGTGCTATTCTCCTGATGGCACACAAATACTCTCTTGTTCTGAGGACCAGACAATGTGTATCTGGGATGCAAATAATGGCCAGATAATTGGAGAGCCTCTGAAGGGACATACAGACTGGGTCATTTCTGCTGCTTATTCTCCTGATGGAAAATATATAGTCTCTGGTTCTAGGGATAACACTGTCAGGATATGGAATGTGGAAACCAGAGAAACAATCCTTGGCCCACTTGAGGGACATACAGATGGTGTCTGCTCTGTTTCATACTCTCCAGATAGCCAGCATATAGCCTCCACCTCTTGGGATCATACAATAAGAATTTGGGATGCAAAAACTGGGGAGCCAGTGGCTGAGCCTTTGTCACAACCTGATGGTATCTATACTTCTGCATACTTGCCTGAGGGTAAACTCTTTGCTGCTGGATGTAATGATAATAACATCTACATATGGGACTTGCAGACCAGATCACATATCATAGAGCCATTAAAAGGTCACTCTGCAGATGTTAATCATGTCTCAATCTCTCCCAATGGAAAATATCTGGTATCATGCTCTTCAGATTGTACAATCAGAATTTGGGACTTAGAAACAGGAAGACAAGCTATCCCACCCCTAATATTCCATGCAGATCATCCAGTATATGGTGTTGCATATTCACCTGATGGGAAACACATTGTCTCTGGATCTAATGGCCAGTCAGTTCAAATATGGGATGCACAGGTTTCAGGTCTGTACATTTTGTTCAATTTTGGGTTCAAATGAATTATTTAATGTCCTATGGCCTACAATGACAGAGCTTGACAGCCAATTCCTTGCTGTAAAGTCATTTTATCTTTAATATTTCTATTATTGTCATTTTTCAGCAAGATGCTTCTCAAGCTCCTAATTTGAATGGATCAAGCATATCTAAGTCTGGTAATACCAGCAGCTCTTCTTTGATAAATATGGAAATACAAGGGAATGTTGATGAATTCTTTAATGTATATTCCTCTCTTCTTTTGAGAATTATTATTTTCTTATCACTATGTTTCATTCAGCTTCCAGCCAGCACAGAATCATTACCAGAGATGGTTGGACCATTAGATGAAGTACAGTCCAAGAAGAATAGAGAGAAGCAAAATCAAAATCCAGTACTCTCTGGACCTCTAGAGAGTTTTTTGGCTGGAGAGGATACATTCCCTGTTAGAAATAATAAATCTAAAAGACATCAAGAGGATGCAGGTAACTCCTGCAGTGGAATGGCTGAATCTGCAGCTCCTGCTCGACACCATTATGTAAGTTTGCATTGTATTTACAGATTTAGCCATATTTACCAGCATTTCAGCCTGAATTCATGGCACTTGAAGCAAGGGATTCAATTTCAGGAAGTAATTCTGATAAATCACAGAAGTGGAAGTGTGGGCTATGTGGTTTAAAGTTATTTTGAGAACAACCTACATATGTGATATTACTGTAATTTTTAAAAAATAGATTTATATCATGTTTCCAACAATACAGCTTCAGAGCTCTGAATTGGGTTGTTAGAGCAGCACATCAAGCCATATACTGATATTCTAAGGATTGGAAAATGTTCAATGCTTGGTTTCTCCACAAGGTAGAAGGGTGGAAGGAATAAAAGTTGGAAAGCCTTCAAGGCCATAACTCATGCTGTAAAATCCATCAGAGTATGTTACTGGCTTTGAGGGGAGATAGAATTAATGAAAAAAAGAAGTTTGATTACATCAGTGAGATTTTTGAACAGGCAACATGCCTGTGTGTTTGCATTCAATTACATAGAGGTATGAGATTTCCTTCCACCATTCTATGATGAATTATAAAGCAGCTGTTTTAATTGTTACTCGACTACTGAATGAGAATACTTAAATACAGGTATGCTGCTGATGTCAAGGTTACTAGTACATAAATACATGAATGACAGCAATGGTAGTATTCAGTCAGAAATAATATAGATATATTGAAGTGTTGGACTGCTATTTTGTGTTCCCTGGATAATTGAGCTGAAGATAGAATAACTCAAATTTTTCATATTGATTTTAATGCTTAAAGCCTGGGATGATCAGGGAACTATGCCAATAGATAGTCAGTGAGAGATCCACCAGCAACTTGATGCATGAGAGTTGGTACATTCTGTAAGACATAGTCACAGTGGACAAGATCCATCAGCGGGCCTCATGCACCAGTACATCTAGACATGCATTAATATTACTGCTCCTATCACTCAGGTTGTTTTTACCATACTTTTAAATTATGTACTATGACATCTTCTATATGTGAATATTAAACAAATAATTAGGTAAAGGTCCAGTGAGAAAGACAGTGGAATGATCCCAGCCAGGAGAGGCCACTTTCGACAAGTTTCTACCATATCGTATAGTTTCAAATTTGAAAAACTAAAGAGACAGCTTTTTTCTACACATCATCATGATTCTATGTTCAAGTAACCATAAAAAACAAGCCAGAGATGAATAAATCATAGGAGATGGTAAAAAGGGGTTGACCAATAAAAAGGGGCCATGCTATGATAGTAACAATACTGCTAACAGAATACTTAGATTGGGGCAAGGCGCTTTAAGTGAAAGTGGTATGATTTCTTCCAGAATGTTTAATTAGCATTAGAGTATAGTATCTTCTGTCTCAATGTGCATAGAGCAAAATGAGCAGTGTCGAAAGCATTATTATTGGCAGAACAGCACAGGAAGCAAGCAGCATATACTGTGAGTGCATTTGTGAGGACTGAGAGACACTCAGCAGCAATGAGCACCTAATGCATCATAAGATTAAAAAGTTTCCTTGCCTAATTAGCACATGATCAGAATGTGTACAACATGCCTTGATTTTGCTTCTGTTCTCATTGTCAACATTGAATGCATTATTGGCCATTGTTGCCCTGCATTGCCCATCTCCCTCCCAGCTCATGGTAATCCTCAAGATCCAGTGCACTGTCCTCTGAACTGGCCCAAACCTGCACCAAACTGCCTTCCACCCTTGCATGCATTGAACTTGGACCATGAATGCCTCAACCCAACAAACAAACTCATCAGTAACAAAGCAAAGAAACTGTGTACCAACATATCCCCAGGCCACCCCTGCCTCTTTCCCTGCCCAACCAACCTGGTGCACATCCACCCCTCATTAACAGTGCCACTGAAGAGCACAAGTTAGGGTATCTCTGGTGTGTCTACCCTCCTTCCCTTTTGCCTCTCCATTACTTTACCCCTCCCTTCCCCTTCCTGTCTATCTATCCAGTTTGCATAGACTGCCTGTTGGCTCCTATGCATATACCCACTCTCCCTTTGATTTCCCTTCTTCCTCTCTTTTTTATGCATCTACCTCACTTCCACCCTCCCTTCCTTTCCATTTCTATATATGTGTTTGCTTGCACCTGTCCTGCCCACTTCCCACCCATGTTCCCTCCTTTCCCTGTATTCATGTTCTCACCTGTCCTACACATATATCCACTCTTGCCTTCACCACTCTGACCCCCTTTATCCTTTTCACTAGCCTACTTCCCCTCTTCCCTGCATTACAGTACCTGTCACCACTTCTCCAACAAAGGTTGTAGGCCCTTGAGGATTTTTTTTTGGTAAGAAACCAATGAAAATATGTTGTTTGCCACAAGCTTAGAAAAATGGTCCAAATGTTTCACTTTTTGGGTCTGGAAAAAATAATTGTGTGTACCTCTGTGAGCTATCTGTGTGCAAAAAATAATGTTTCTGATTCTGCATGTGCCAAAGAACAGCTGATGCCTGTATGTAAACCAAAAGCACCTGTCTACATCTGGAGATGATTTGGAAAAAACTGCATGCAACTGCTGCACTCTGAAGCTGGTGCCCAAATGCCTTGACTGCATCAATGCCAACATCCAATATTACTTTTGGCATTGTCAGAGATACATAGATGCTTATAAGTAAATTGTCTCATAGTTGCATGAAAAAGGTCACTGATCCCATAGTTTTTATGGGAAAGGATTGAATATTCAATAGGCAGCCTATGCTATTAAGAAAGTGTTGGAAATACAAACCATCCCTCCTGCTTCACCCATCCCTTAAAGCACCACTTGGAATCCCTAATATTTGACCCACCTATTATTTAAACAAGCTAGCAATGTGTTACACCCATACCTCAATGACTCAAACTCCGCATGCTATCATCAACTCCACACTGTTCACATATGACTCCGCACTCCCTGACTCTGTTTACCACACGTTCATCATGGACTTCTGTTGAAATCTCAATTATCTATTATCTATTTCCATTTATCTTTTGATTTATATCTATTTCCTTTAGTTACAATTATGCAGTCTGCTTCAAGTCTCATACACATTTCATATTTCATACCTAGTACTCTGCATTACTCGTCTCTACTCTGCAGTTACTTGTCTCCAGACTTCTAGTATTTAAACCTATTTACTTCACTATGTAACCTAAGTTTGAATATCAACCTAGTCTGCCAAATTACCCCACCTTGAGTTATCATCAACTCCGCACACCTCTGTAGAACTCCTGCAGGGAGTTCCTCTTCATCATTCAGAACTCCACCTTGGGTTCTGTCTTAGTTCGCTCTCATCATTTGGAAATCCAGGGACCACTAGTGGAAAGGGGTGCAGCACATAAGCTGAAGCCAAAGTCCCTAGTTTGCCTCAAGGCAATCTGTCTCTGCACTCTGCCCTTGTTATCTGACATCTCCACTCCTAAGTCAGCCTATCTCTGGCACAGCACTTAACACAATGTATTCATTGCTTGGACTTGGTTACTTAGAAACAAATGATTAGTATGTTAGTATCTACTTACAGTAGATACTCCTTTTATTATTTCAACACTTTCTTTTAGTATATAAGACCTCTAGATAGTGTAGAAACACCTCAGTCAATTCATATCTGACTGAGGTGAGCTACAACTTACTTACTTATTTCATTTCACTCTTACTGATTAATCTTCATAGCCGTACCTTTATTTATTCCATTAGGTATTGTTACATCTCAATATACTTAGTCAATTCATATCTGACTGAGCTGTACCTTTATTTATTCCATTAGAAAGTACAAGTTTCATCAATGCATTCCAGGCCATGTTATGATGAATCTTAATGTAATTGCAACAGGAGCCAAATGATTAGAGTATGGTTGCACCACTAGGGTTCCCAATATAGATATACCCCTAACCCTAATATGACATAATAGGGTTTGTTTCACTTTTTCTGCCCTCCCAAAAAAAAATGTTGTGCTATCAACTTGGGAAGCACAACCTAGATACCTGGCATGTATTACAGTGTGTTACAAGTGTTTTTAATACCCTATATGATTTCAACAAAATGTAGTAGGAAAAGAGAAGTTTTTGTTTGTTTACTGCCAAACTTTGGTCAAGAAGTGATGACAGGCACTGTATAGAATATGCTAACACATCTTCTCTTCCCCATTAGGGCAGCACAATCACAGCTTGCTACACAGCCTCATGTCACCTTTTGGTGCCATGATCAATGTTGATTCCAACTTGAAGATTGCTTTTGCATTTGGGGCAGCAAGCAGGTGGAGTGGTGGATATCAGATTATGAACATTCACAACCACTGGTAAGTGTCACTTCTTTTCTACCTATTCTTAACCACCTAATCCATCTACAGCTCATAAATGATCACCCCTATTTCTCCCTCACTCTACATCAATGATGTGCGATGTATTTTGTGTCAACCTCTGTCATTCTGTGTGTTCATAGGTTTTGACTCTGCAGCAGGTTTGAACTAGAATTGAGATGGTGGATGGTTGGTCTGTATTCATCCTCACTCATCACACCCTTGCTGATTATGCCTCTTTAATGCTTCCTTCTCCTGCTGTTCTGCTCTACACCACCTCGCAATGCACAAGCCAGAAATGCTGTACCTGCATATGGTATACCCAAACATGGATTGATGTCAATCTCCAGAATGAATGATGGTATGGTTGACAATATTCTCCCTAACCCTCCTCTTGTCACCTAGGTTAACTCACCATTCCTCACAGAATTCTATGCTTGTTTTATAACTTGTGCCTTAGCTTGCCTATTGACCTTTGTTGCTGTCTCTGCCCTGATGTGTGTTCACATTGGATGCATTATAGCTACTGGTGTCAGGCATTTTATATCATCTTACTGTCAGAAGATTGTGCACAACACCAAGGTGGATAGTGAGTGTCATTCTCATCTCTGGAGCTCCTAGGTGCTGATAGTATCTGCAGAGTGAAGTACTTAAGAGGGAGGAAAGTCTAGGAGAACATGAACACCAAACATGGGATAGTCAAGGAAGAGCAAATCATGGCATCCAAAATTGGCCACATTGGAGGCAATATCCCTGTAGGCTGCAATCAAAAAGACAAGACTCATCATCTTCTTGCATCCTCATTTGTAAAGGCTTGGGGAGATAAAGCTGATGGACACGTTCTGCCCCTGGCTTTCTGCTTCCTGTTGGAGACCCCAATTGTAAGTGCATATCCTGAGGCTCTATGTGTTGTCAACCTTAGAACTCAGCCTGCGACATGTTTGATTTTGTCCAGCATATTTGATTGCTTCCTGGCCCTCTGCCCCCTATTGGCATATTCTGGCAGAGCTCTCCTTGCACCCTTGTTGTGTCTGACATTGTGTATTGACCACAACACAGTGGTGGCTTCAAGACTCTTGCTCGTCTCTTGTACTTATTGTACATCAAGTTCTGCCATTTGGCTTCAAGTCTTGCAGTTCTGTGTCTTTTTCAATCCAAATATTCAATGCCCTGAATCAAGACTATAGATTGCTGGTATGTCTTTGTCTCTGTTAACAGCACCCATGCTTACCAAACCTCATTAGCATTTCCAGCCTTCCACCATTCTGTGGGCTTTAGCTCACTATTCAACTCAGAACCTGAAGGTGGAACATGCCCTCAGAGGTTCATTTGCCTGTAATATACTTGGGGGCTTGGAGATAGGTTTACACTGATCTACAGGGCTACTTGTGGTATGATTGTCCTCATTCTTCCTCCCCTCTACTACTTTCAACTAATTTTCCCTTTGATTTAGAATTCCATGCTCAACTCTGTAAGCTTGCCCATTAGCATTCATTGCTGTTTTTGTCCCAGCATGCGTTCATGTAGGGTGTGTTGCAGCTACTAGTGCCTGCTGGGTAGCACGGAATATGTGTTTGTGGTGTTATGGTCTCTCCATTGATGTATTCATGTTGATGACTATATGCATATCAGTTTCATTATTCTGGGTCTGGGACTCTCACAGCTGAATTATATTGAATCTCACTACATATATTAGTACATCCACTATGTCATGTATCTGTATGCAAGTAATATCATGTTTTACCAATTCTTTTGTGAGGGAACCATCAATAGCCACAACTAACCTTTGTAAACATGGAAGCTTGAAGGCAGCTTGAAGCATGAGAAATGAGTAGGATGCAGAAGCAGGACACAATGCTTTGTACCAGCTGGTCAACACTTCATCTGTGGAATAGTGAGCCTCCATCCATGCAAAACTGGTTTAAGAGGAGCAAAGCTGTTGAATAAAGAACATATTGGGTATCATCACAGAGAGAGATCTAGATTCAATTCAAGAAACCTACACCTGTAGCAGCTATATTGTACCCTCTACATGAATGCACAGAGGGATAGATGCAGCTGCAAGGATGGTGGAGGGAATCCATATGTAGTACAATCCATATGGAGGAGGGGATATGTTTGTTGGTGAGATGTGTGCAACTTTCATGAGACTTAACACTCACCACTTTAGATTCACTCATCTTCTGCCCTGTAAGAACAACTATATGTGCATCTCATGGATGAATGAAGTTGGGACTGGATGGTTATGCTGATAGTAATCACAAGTAGCTGCCTTTAGCTTCGTATATGCGGAATGAGTAAATGAGAAGTAGAACTACAGCGCAGCCAACACACCTGTGACAAGCTCAACCAAGGTAACAGACACTCATACCTGTAACCACAAGTGTCTCCAGATAGAGCTTGAAGGAATCCTTTGCATCAATGATCATATAGGTGATATGTGTAATAGGTTGTGGTCAAGGTACTTACTTGTGAGCATAAAGCTGTGGGATGATTTCATGTATTATGACAGCATAGGGAAAGAGGGAACAGATGTACAATGGTTCCATGTCAACAATTATTAATCTAATCAGGCAAGAGGTGGGTTAACCCAGCCTAAGTGGTTTCATGGTTTGGTTGTATAGGAGCAGGAGTCAGATACTCAAGGATGCCAAAGGTCATATTAATATATCTGCTGTGCCTTGTTGATTTATGGATTAGCATGGTAGGTGTGAATGAGTGAGGGTATTAGTTGGTCAGTGAGAAATGGAGCCTGCACTGTGCAGCATGGTGGGTCATTCAAGGGGCAGCAGATAATGAGGTATAATAAACAAGAAACTCTGGCCATCCTAGTGGCTGGTGAGGCAGACAAAGGAGAGCTGGAAGTCCCATGGCAGGGCACAGGCTCTTGCTTGACTTTCATGATTAGCCAAAAGCTGTTGATTGTCAAATGCTGGATTCTCTGTTAAAAGTCACGTTAGCAATGGCCATCATAAATGTAGAACACTTTGTGCAAATGTAGAATGAATTAAAAGTCTTGCTTATGTGCTGTATCCATCTACTCTATATTTGAGGGCAGAGGACCTTCAAAGAGTTGCATCATTGATTATATATATTGGGCACAGAGATCTACAGGTGAGATGTGAGTAAATGGAATGAGGAACACAGAGAGGAAAGAAAAGGGTTGAAATGGTGGTAGTGACATGGTCACTAGCTAGGTAATATGAGGAGAAGAGCATTGAAAGGAGAAGTAGGAAAGAATGCTGTGAAAGTAAAGGGAGGGCGATGAACAGGATACATGAGAGGGGCTGGGGATGAGGAAGGGAAAGAGCAACAGAGGGCAGACAGCACTAAGCAGGGTGAAGCATGCAGTGAGATGAAAGTCAGGGAAAGCTAACAAACAAAGGGAAGAACAAAGAGGACAAAGATGGGTGGGGAGAGCACAGGTGCAAGGGCAGCTGGGGATGGAATACAAAAGAAGGGTAGCAAAGAACACAATGACAACTTATGAGAATCCAGCACTGCTTATTCTCCTGATGGCAAACATATAGTTTCTGGTTCTGGGGATAAATTTATCAGGATATGGAATGTGGAAACTAGACAAAAAATTCTTGGTCCACTTGATGGTCATACAAACAAGGTCTGCTCTGTTTCATACTCTCCAGATGGCCAGCATATAGCCTCCACCTCCTATGATCATACAATAAGGATCTGGAATGCAAAAACTGGAGAGCCAGTGGCTGAACCTTTGTTACAACCTAATGGTATCTTCACTTCTGCATATTCACCTGATGGTAGATTCTTTGCTGCTGGATGTAATGATAACAATATCTACATATGGGATTTACAGACCATATCACATGCCATAAAGCCATTAGAAGGTCACTCTAGAGAGATTGATTGCATATCAGTCTCTCCCAATGGAAAATATCTGGTATCATGCTCTCAGGATTATACAGTCAGAATTTGGGACTTGGAAACTGGAAAACAAGCTACCCCATCCCTGGCATTCAATGTGGATGATCAAATATATAGTGTAGCATATTCACCTGATGGGAAACAAATTGTCTCTGGATCTGTTGATAAATCAGTTCAAATATGGGATGCACAGGTTTCAGGTCTGTGCATTTTGCTTAATTCTGGATTCAAATGAATTATCTAATGTCTTATGGCCTACAATGACAGAGCTTGATGGTCAATTCCTTGCTGGAAGGACATTTTATCTTTAACATTTCTATCATTAATTTTATTGTTATTTTTTAGCAAGATGCTTCTCAAGATCCTAATTTGAATGGATCAAGCATATCTAAGTCTGGTAATACCAGCAGCTCTTCTTTGATCAATATGGAAATGCAAGGGAATGTGGATGAATTCTTTAATGTATATTCCTCTCTTCTTTTGTGAATTACTATTTTCTTATCTCTATGTTTTATTCAGCTTCCAGCCAGCACAGAATCATTGCCAGAGATGATTAGAACATCAGATGAAGGCCAGTCCAATAAGAATAGAGGGGGAACAAAAACTCAAGAGCCAGTACTCTCTAGACCTCTAGAGAGTTTGGTAACTGGGGAGGAAGTATTCCCCATTGTTAGAAATAACAAATCCCAAAGGCAACCAGAGAATGAACTAGACCATGTCTGCAGTGGAATGGCTGCATCTTCAGCTCCTGCCCGACACCATTATGTAAGCTTCCATTGTATTTGCAGATTCAACCATATTTATCAGCTTTTCAGTCTGAGTTTACCGCACTTGATGAATGTGATTCAATTTCGGGAAGTGATTCTGATAAATCACAGAAGTGGAATTGTGGGCTGTGTGGTTTAAAGTTATTTTGAGAACAAGCTACACATGTGATGTTACTGTATTTCTTTTATGATGGACTTCATATCATGGTTCCAACAATACAGCTTCAGAGCTCTGAATTGGGCAGTTAGATCAATCACCAAACCATATTGATATTTCAAGGATTGGAATGTATGTCAATGCTTAATTTTGTCACATGTAGAAGAGTGGAAAGGACAAGAATTTGAAAGCCTACAAGGTAGTATATGTCATGCTGTAAAAGCTCTCAGA
>JASFCX010000379.1:0-12650 GCA_036937015.1 Crucibulum parvulum | reverse complement strand
GATGTTGGCTTCAGCTTATGTGCTGCACCCTTTGCAATCTATTCTGTGTCCTAGTATTTGCAAATAGTCAGAATGAGGAAGTTGGAAGCAAGTTGGAGGGTCAGAGTTGTTATCAGACATAAGTCTTAATAACAAGGGTGAGGTAGATAAAGAGCAGAGTGGTTTAACTTTAATATTTAAACTGAGGATTGGAGGATACAAGCAGAAGGTATTTATACTATGGAAGATAACTAGGGATGAATGAGAGATGGAACAATAGTGTGATGTAAGGAGGCTATGATGATAGTATCATAGAAACTAAGTAAATGGTTGTAGCAGAATGAGTGAAACAGAATGTCAGAAGGGATGCTGTGTAAAGGCTATATAAACTAAAAGCAATCATAAGGGAACTATGGTGATGAAACATATATACAAATAAGGAAGAGCAAGGATCATGAATGGAAG
Organism: Crucibulum parvulum; assembly: GCA_036937015.1. Lineage (NCBI taxonomy): Eukaryota > Fungi > Basidiomycota > Agaricomycetes > Agaricales > Nidulariaceae > Crucibulum > Crucibulum parvulum. Next base: position 12,206 of record JASFCX010000379.1, on the reverse strand, counting down.
GTTGAATGGAAGGAGTGTCAGAAGGAAGTCAGAAGGATGGAAGGTAGGTGTGAAGTTCTGGAATGTGACAACATCACAGACCATCTTTTAATCACAAATAAGGTATATATTACCATATTTACCATGTATACTTTGAATTGACACTTTTTTTAAAGCTTGGTTGGATTACTCTTGACAATGCAACCAACAATGACACTCTGATGGCTTTATTAGAGACTGAGCTTTGATGCCAACACATAAATTTTGATAAAATTGCACAAAGAATAAGGTATTCTTTAAATTACTTCTCTGTTGCATGTGGATCAGCTTAATGTTCATGATAAACCTAGATGTTTTCCTCACATTGTCAACCCTGCATGCAAAGCAATTCTTGCAGCTATTACAAAGATGAAATATGCTTCTACAACATCAGAAAGCTATACTCCCCCAAACATGGAATCTGAACCTTCAAATTTGGAAGAAGTAATCACACAAGATCCAATTGCTATAGTACAATCACTGGTTTGAGTGGTATGTTATAAAAATAGATTCTCATATTAGTAAAATTCATTGTTCTCATTAGATTCATGCCTCTTCATCTTGGTGCCAAGAATTTTCTTCCATCCTTGAGTCACTTGGACTAAAATATTTACAGCTTATCCATGATGTTGATACAAGATGGTCATTGACATATTTGATGATTGAACACATTCTGGAATTAGAGGAGGTATGTTTTCCAAATCTAGTGACTTTATATATTTCTAAAATTCAGGCCAGGGTATTAAAGAGTTTATTGAATGAAATGGGGCTGAAGAAATTCAGAAATATAGACTTTCTGGCCCCAAATGGGCTGCTCTTAAATACTTTAAAGCTATTCTTGCAGTAAGTTTTTTCTTACTAATGACTTGATTAATTCAGACTAACTTTAACTCACAATAACCTCAGGTTCCACATGCATTCCAACAAAAGCTTTTACATGAGAAAACACCAACTCTATGTTAGGCACTTCCTTCATTTGAGGGAATGATGGGTGCATGGAAGAAGCTTAAGAATGACAATCCAGAATTGACAAATACCCATCCAAGCTGGTCTAGATAAGCTTGAAGCATATTATAATCAAACTGATGTTGTTCCAGCTTATATTTTTTAAATGAGTATGTACTGAAGTTTATTTTTGTTTTTGGAGCTTCTTCTTACACAATCTTGTGATATAAATAAGTGATAAACCCATCTATGAAACTCAAATGGATCTTGAAGAACTTGCCAAATGAGCTTCCACACATAAGGTGACTATTTATAGCAGAGGTGAATTCAATTTTCTAATGCCATTATATTTTGATATCTCATTTCATTTGTTAGTCGCATACATACTATAACAACATTATTACCAACAATTCACCAGTCAAGCAATATCATCACACAGCATATGAAATTGCTGAAGTAGAAGCAGATGCAATTCTTGGCCTTGATACTGGAACATCTGGTTCAAGCCATGTCCAATCTCTTGAAGAAGAAGTGGATGCTTACCTACTAGATTCAGTTGTTTGCACAACACCACTGAGTATTGAGTACTAGCAGGTATAAAAGAAGAAAAATTATTCATTGATATAAGTATAATTAATTGCTGTGATAATAGGAAAATATATCATGGTTTCCAATAGTCTTTGCATTTGCAATGGACCTACTTCCAATTCAAGGGTCAGCAGTTCCATGTGAGAGAGTGTTTTCTTCTGGTAAGGAAACAACAACAGCATGTCATAATCAACTGGGACCCAAAACAATGGAGGCTTTACAAATGCTGAAATTCTCATTCAAGAAAGGTAGCTTGATGCATTTCACACAGGGCACTGACAAAGTAGTGGAGTTGGAGTCAGTGGAAGCTGATAGTAATGAGGCACTTCCAGAGGATCTTACAAGTTACAAGGAAATCTTGCAACAAAAGTAGTACACTATAATTTATATTAGACACAAATCCATCAGCCTATATGATAGTTATATTTTTTTTTGTTTGTCCCATGTAATACATACTCTTATATATGCTATAGCCAATATTATACAACAGTTTTCAGTCTTTAATGCCATCCCAAGTGTGAAGCAGCCAAAGCCAGGAGCCCTGAAGCATATGCTACCCAAATTTAGTTCAAGTCATTGGCTAGCTATGACTTGAGTGTGCTTGAAGTCAAACTGGCCCTTCCTTAGGCTCTGTGTGGCACCCTGGTTAGTGCTAGTTAAGACAGGTTAAGCTTCCTTTTTTATATGTAACTTGGTCAGAGCTGTAACCTGGCCAAGAGGTGTGTTTGGCAACACCTGGCCAGGTCAATATTAATGTCACACTAGATGTAACACTAGCAACTGATCAAATTATGTCATTTTCAATAAGTTCCATTATCTCACAGCCATGCATGACCCTTTGACTGCAAATTTCTAATGCTTACAGGTCTCAAAAATGCCTGAAATGGGCTTGTGAATTTTCTGATTGATAGATCATGAAAATGTGGACCTTCTAACAATTCCTGAAGCTATTTTTGGCCTGTAAGAGTTGATGTGTGGATGCACTCTTTGTAGATAAAATTGGCTGTGTGGGCAACAACAGCTGCTGCACTTAAAATGGTGGCCAGTACAACTGAAGCCTTCTGTTGTAGAAATATGCACTAGGTATGAAGCTGTTAGGTTGTAGGTTACAAATCTGTGAGGTGTAGTCTACTGTATCTACAGTTTATATACCTCTAGTTAATGTGTCTATGTTAGACCTAGTCCAAATACCTGTAGTTAGTGTTAATAGAATACTAATATGGTTGCCAAATCAGTTTCAAGAGCCACTGAGAAAGAATTGAATGCACAGTAAGTTGCCAGGGATAGCCCAGTGCTTTAAAACAATAGGAGGATGTTCTTAGAGTGAAGTGTCAAGTCCAATAGCTGGAGCAGAGGCTTGACAGCTAGGAGCAAGTTACTGGGGCTGGGATTGCAGATGAATTGATTGGGAGTGAGGGATCTGGCTGGAGCAAGGCTCAACAATAAGGGGATGATTTGGGAGAATGTAGATTGATATGAGATTTGTAGACAAGAGAGATCTGAGCCAATATAGATGGTTTAAGACAGATATAATTGGGGAGGATTGAATCCAGTATGTAGAAGATACTGAGATAAGATATTTGATATTTGACCAAAGATCAAAAAAGAAAATATAAGTGTAACTAGCATCTATAGATGTATGAGGGTTTTATAGTGCTATGGCTAGTTATTGTCTATGACTCAGAATGGAGAGAAAGTGGGTCTTCAGGAGTTTTGTGGTGCAAAATTGTATGGTACATGTAGATAAAGTTATATGGTAAATGTAGAGATAAAAGGTGCAAGTGACAAGCAAGCACTTGCTGGCCAGGCATGCACTGGTAACTCATGTGGCTCAATCTAAGGTTGTGCATAGTATCCTTGGCTGGGGTGAGGAGTGCAGTCATGTTTAGGAACATGTTGGCAGTCCCAGTAAGTAGTGGTGTTAGCATATGGATGATAATGTGGATGGCTGGAGACAGTCTGGGTGGGTGACACTCAGTAATTTGTGGTAGCTGAGAGGGTCAGTCTGGAGGTGGAGCTGTTGGCCCAGCAGGCTTTGGTAAAGTCAGTAAGTGCTGACAAGGCTTGATGGGGTGCTGGAAGGTAGGAAAGGCAAGGAGACAAGGGGAGAATTGGTAGGGTCATGTCACTAGTACTTTCTACCAGTATCTATAATACTGTAAATTACTAAGCTAATTACTAATACTAATATTCTAGTAAATGCCAGATTAATCTCCAACACCTTCTGAAGCTTCTGTGAACAGAATAAAATAAGTATAGCTCAGTCAGAATAGAACTTGACTGTATATATATTGAAGTAACTATACCTAATGGAATAAAATAAGTATAGCTATGAGAATAATTAGTAAGAGTGAAATGAAATGTGTAAGTATGTTATAACTCACCTCAGTCAGAATAGAACTTGACTGAGGTGTTTCTATGCTATCTAGAGGTCTTTTATACTATGAGAAATAATAAAAGGAGTATGTACAAAAGTAGAATTAAACATACTAATCAGTAGTTTCTATATTACAGAGTCTGAGTAATAAATGCATTGCTATTTTGTCTAAATAATACATGGGTCCAATATTAGGAATTCTGAGTGGTGCTTTAAGGGTGGGTGATGCACAAGACAGTTTGTAATTCCAACATCTGTCTATGTATCTGAAGGGGGAGAGCTGTGATCCATGAGTTCTGAAGTGACTAACAGCAACCATTGACTGTTTCTTGTTGGATAGAAGTTATGTAAAGGCAATCAGCTAGCAATCCATTGTTATCTACGTCTATCAAGAGTGTTACAATCTGTGACTAACTGTGACTAATTCTGTCACCATAGTTAGTGACAAATCCTGACCAGATTGTAACCTGGCCTAATGCTAACTTGCCCTCACTAATTGGGTTGCTGAACAGGGCCTTAATAACTTCACTTGACTTGAAGCCAAATTTTGCCAAAGTCAATACAAACCAAGCAGAGTCAAGCCAAGTGAAACCATGGCAACACTACAGGAAACCCATGACTAGATTTACAACAAACAATATGAAATTGCTGATCAGTGTGGTAGGCCAGTTTTTTAGGTGCAGGGCTTAACCTGTTTACATATTATTTCAGTCTGCTGTAAGAGGACATACCTCAGTATACAATTGGACACATACTTCATCTAGTCATCTTGTTCCTGTTTCTCCTTCAATCATGCATACATTTCACACCACCAAGCACCCACTCCTCCATGGGGCAACTTTGCTGCATGTATCCTTCCAATAATGAACCATCAGTGGGACAAGAAACAATAGATGGGAATGGAATAATGGTATGTTGGTGTTCATCTTGTGAACTTGTCATATTTTCAGGAGGTTGGCACACATGAAAAGGCAGTAATACCAGGCTGCTGTACTGTGAACACAGACTGAGGATTTGACTGTTACATGGTGCCAGCAATGATATCTGCAGCTGGAGGTCATCATCTTTTCACACATACACATTTTTTCACCCTGGCATCTTCTTGTTGTCCTCATTGTTCCTTCCTGCCTTTGCAATTGAAGCTTTGTTTCAATAGTCTTCACCATCCTCTGTCCCAACACCACTTCTCAACATGCAAGAATATTTTCTCCAGTGATTCAACAATAGATTGCCATGTGGTTATGCATGATAGCCTAACTTATAAGACTCAAGGTTGGTATGTCCTCCCACAGTGTCAGCATTGACCTTGTTGTTCAAAGGTATTCTATCTTATTCTGCTACAAATGGCCATGAACTCCTATGAATCTACTGATTCTTTGTATACCTGACTGCAAACCTGACTGCCTGCCTTGCCACAATACATGCAACTGGATGACAAAATCCATGATCACAATGTCCAAAGTGAGTAACTAATCCACTTCCTTTCAAAAGCCCATCCCATTAGAGCCCTTGCACCACACAGCCTTGAACTTTGTTTGGCATGAGTGGTGCTGAGAATGCTGAGAGGGCATGTAGCACCATTAGTTGGGTGCCAATGAGAATACAATGGCAGCAGATTGGTTCATAGTTGAAGATCATTATGTGACTTGGTAGCTCTTGTGTAGATAGATGTCAATATTGTTGGAATATTAGAATTAAGATTTGCGAGTGAGCATGATCCGGACCACGCCCGCAGTCATATTTGCATTTTTGTGGCTGAGTTTCATTGATATATATCTTAATTATGTAGATATTTCGTATATAAGTAGTGTACATTGGAGATTGTACCCTATCTGTTTGCCTCACGAGCTCACCGAGGCCAAATGTTACGTTGCTTATTTCAACAAATATAATTCATTTTCGGTTCTTGATACCAAATAGCACATACACAATCGACCACTTCTGAATACCACGAAGCACCCATAGCTCACCCCCCCCCCCCCAGACACTACACGTGATATCACGTGATCTGATCCGAGAAATTTCCGCCCACTATCGAACACTCCGCTGCCAGCTTTTTAAGACTCAGCTCCGGGCACGGCGCGGTGGGCGGCAGGTGCGCGACGGATGGACAAGTGGACAAGTTGAAAGTGCCTTGTCGCAAACATATGTCAATAAAACCTGAAAAACTCGCAATTGGGTCAAGTGTTTACTTAGTGAATTACGAATGAATTTCATTCTTATTCTCAAATTGTAAGACATATTGATACTTTAATGGATGATATCTACAGTCTGAGCAGTAGTTTACTACTATCTTTTTGAACATTGCATAGGAAATAAATTTATTATTATTAACGAAATACAAAACGAATAACTAAGATAAAATAGAGGGCAGCGAAAATGGGGGTAATAAAGGTGAGGGTGGGGTGATGGTAGCGAGGATAGATGAGGGTAGCACAGAAGTGTGTGCTGACGTCGAAGGTGGAGATGGGGGTGAGCGGCTCCGTGTATCGAGAAGCCTGTCTTGCTGGTATGGGCACTAGCGGAGAGGGGACGATGGGACGGCTGGCGGTGGTGGGCGCTGACGTGTCACTGCTTGTCTTGGTGGTGTTAGTGCTGGTGGTGACGTGACGCGGCGATGGGGCATCTGCTGGGATGGCATCGAAGGTGGAGGTGGTGTGGGCCTGCTGGCGTCGAAGGTGCAAGGTGTCGGCACTGGTGTTGACGTAGAGATGGGGACATTGGCCATGCTCAAGTCGCGGGCGATAGCGTTGAGCTCTTGATGGTGTCGGTGCTGGTGTTGAGGTGGCGATGAGGGCATTTTGGGGACATTTGCTGCGAGCGTTTTAAATATTGTTGACGTATGTTTACGGTAAGGCCCGTCTCCGCCGTGCCGTGCCCCCTGCCCGGAGCTGAGTCAAACGTGGCGGCGAGAGAGCATGCGAAAAATTATCGGATCAGGTCACGTGATGTCACGTGTGATGTCTGAGGGGTGAGCTATGAGTTTTATACCACGAGTACGCGTTCTACTGACACTCGCTCCCCATTTACCATCCACCTTCAACTACTCCTTCGATCGAGCAAGAATTCGCTAACGAAGATCCATCAACTACTGCCCGCTCTCCGAAATTGACAGCTCACTCCGACTCGATGGATAGATCTGGCAAACCAAAGTTTTACTCCCAGGTCGATATGCCTTGTTGACATATTCCTCTGCCAAGTCGAGGTACCCTTCCCCTACGTCGACACGTTCTATTGCGAGTGAACGTATTCTTTGAAGGTGCTTTGGAAGGAGCGCTCTCGAACATCCCTCCTCGCTCATGAACGGCCTATTGCGAGACATAGGTCGAGAGAGGAATTGCTTCGATGGGCAGGAGTTGCCTGAGGGGGAAGGGGAATAAAGGTGGGATGAGGAAGGGGATGTAGGCGTTAATGAGGATGGGATGAGGAAACCAAGCGGCCTGGGGCTTCTCCTCATCGAAGCACCAACGAGAAGGAACGAAAAGTTGAGTGGATTCAGCACGGATGGATGGATGGATGGGACAATGTTGGGTTCTGGTGGATGAGGTTACTCTGAGTCTATGTGGTAATGAACAGGACCACGCCGAGTATTGGACGGCATGCATTATGGGGAGGAGGGACAATCAGAAGGGACATCCGCATCACCGGCACAATAGCAGGGCTTCATTCGCCTCTCTAACGCTTCTAAAAGCGGGGCTTCTCACCATAGACACGCGAGCATGTGAGGGAGGATGGGGAGAGAGAAGGACGGGATGTGTTGAATGCGTGATTCTTGAACGTGAAAAAGGTCGGGAACGAACGTGCACTCGCGGAGGGGATGTCGATGTGCAAGGGGCAATATCATAGCGTTGGGTCCCACCCGTTATCCCAGACTGCTGTATGCACCCCGCCAATATGAGCCATAATGCTGACGCCAAAAGAAGTTCTGTTATGACGTGGGTTATAAATTCGAACACCGAAGGACCAGGAGAGGAGTGAACACGAAGGGATCTTGCTGTAAGAAGTTCAACGCCGGTGGACGTACGCGCGGGATCATGTATACTGTATACCAGAAACTGGGTACAAGTTTTGAAGAAGGCCGGAGGGATGAGCATGCAGCAAGCACCCTCAACAGGGGACGGTCATTGGGAGAGCGAAAGAGCTTTGATAGAGGATGCGGAGAAAGTCGTGAGGGGACGGAAGTGGGATTTAGATAGATGTATTTTGCAGATCTTAAAAGGACGACTACGACGATCAGTACGTCGCAAGCAGGGTGGTGTAGGAACGGCACGCGCCAGTACCAAGTCCTTGAAAGAAAATCTAAAACGAATCATGTATATAAACATCCACGAGACGGCAAAGATAGAGCGAATAGGTGTGGCTGGTGGGCGGGAGAGGTGATGGAACCTGCTCAACCATAAGCACCCTACAAGAGCAACCGCTGTAGTTAGTAGAGTGCAGGCGAATATGAGAGAAGGACGACACCCACGGGTGCAAATCTCCGACCCAAAGTCCATAACGAAGGCATTGACTATCTCTTATAATCCGTTGGGAAAGCAGGCACCGACAAATCTCGCAAGAACACGCGCACAAGTAACAAAAAAAGTTAGATGGAGGCAAAGAGCAGAATATATATGGATTTAGGACGCTTATACCAACACATGTCTATGGCTGGCGCTTAGACGATGGATGATAGGACCTGTAGACAGCTCGACTTTACAGAACAACCGTGACTGAATACATAAACTTCAAGCCAGAAATTGTTTGGAACAGGCCGATGCTCGTGAAGGGTACCAAGCTCTCCTGATCGACAAGGCATCCTCGTACATCTGCTTGTGAAGTAACACAGAGCAGTGTGAGTGCCAGCGAGCGATGGATAGAGAGTAACAAATATCTCAAGGGAGACTGCCAAAGTCGCTGGAAAGGAGAGTTCGGCTAAATACTTCACTTACAAGCTTTGCAGTTCAACACGAACGCACTATACAGAGACTAGACGACAAAGGGGCGTGAACCACGCGCTGATATCAATGCCAAATGGTTCTGGTTTGCATCGGAGAGCTAGACGAGTAGCATTGGTAGAGTTGGGTCGATGGCGTCCATTCGAGATGGATCTACAAGATCCACTGTTTAAGTCATGCGAATGTGTGCGCACATTGAAGGAAAGTCGAGCCGAGAATCGATGTCGTTGAATGTGAACCATGACGTGTTGGGGACAAGTTGGGGATTGCACTGAGTCCATCGTGTCCTATTCACGATAATCCGGACGAGCTATTTGTCACACGCCTTACCGACAGATGCTCGTCACCGCGCCTGTTACGTAATATGATGTCAAGCAATGACGTCCATTTTGACTGCCCCAACTGCCGCCATAAATTGAACTTTTTTTCACAACTTGCTTCCTTCATTCAACAATCACTTTTTATCCCGTTCGCAACAAAGACTATCTCTCTTAAATACTCCATAATGAACGGAGGACCACCAAAACGCACTTCTTCAGCGTCGTCGACGTCGACGCAGGCTAACCTCCCCCCACCACGCAAATCTCAGCCCATGCGCTCCGTAAAACCCCCTCTCGCTGACGCGCGCCTTAGCAAATTCATCTACATCCTCATAATCCTCACCAGCCTCCTCGCCGCGTTTTACTCATACCGCGTCGTGCAACATAAATCGGAAGTCGGGGGGTGGTGGAATCTCGCCATGGGACGACGACCACCGCAGATGGCGACGCCTGGTAATCCTGCTGGAGGGAAGATAGGGAAGATGGGGACGAAGTCGAGAGCGAAGGGAGAGGATACAGTGGAGGATAGGATCAACGCACTTGCTCAGGCATTGGGCATGCCTTCGAACGAGCTTGCATCCGCCATTGCGGTTGCGGTGAAGCAGTACGTCCCACCAGCGAGCCTTTCGTCCGTTGCTGCCAAGGAAACTGGACCTGCTGTGGAAGCATTGGTGAAGGGAGCCAGCGAAGATGTCGTGGAAGGAGTTTCGAGCGCAGCAGCAGTAGAGGCATCAGCAGCTGGAGTCGTAGGCGGCGTAGTTAGCGGTATGGAGAGCTTTGTGGGCATGGATGAGCCTTGAAGACGCTGCATTGATATTTAACAACATATTGTATCATACTGTTCTTGTAATCACTGGAATCCGCGTTCAACAGCATCTTTTCACATTCAGTGTTAACACTGTAGAGATCTTTGATTTTAATTCACGAGCTACGGCACATCTCAAATAACTAAAGGCTAGGAAGAATACGTGTATGTCGAGTCAGCGGTGCGCGACTGAACTTTGAGAGCGACTCGATCTGCCCATCGTGAACATTCCCCGAAACAGATTGAAAAGGGTCACGGCCACAGAAATGCTTTCCCCACTCGCATGCTCGCTGTTGCTAACTGACGATTCCTCAGAGCGTCTGTCCCCAGCACGTCTACTGCTACCACCAGAAGAATGACCACGCGCGCCGTTCCTCATTTGCGTAGCCGTAGTGGTTTTGACCTCCGCGCGGCGGTTATACTTTTCATAATATGCCTCGACCTGTTCACTGATCTTCTCCATCCACTCTGCGCCGTCAATCTTCCAGGGCACCTCCAACGCCGCCTTCTTAATAAGCTCTCGAGTCTCAGTTGTAGAAAGTTCATACTCATCCTCAAACATATACGCTCCCGACTTCGTCTTCTTCCCCTTCGACGTCGTCACACATGCGTGTCCTGCGAAATACATCTCGCGTTCATCGAATTCACGCGCATTCTGCTCCCACCACCCCTCCATGGGATCTTCGTTCTCCAAGCCCGTTACGACGATCACGATAGGCACTTTGCTCTGGCAGATGATATTTGAGAATAGATCGTAGTTCACTTTCAAGATATCCCGGAATCGAGACCCGCGGATGCAGTACACGAGGAGGCTGACGCCATGGCGGAGGTTGTAGATGAGTTCTTGCAAGTTGCGAAGAGCGGTATCACCGCGGACCTTTCCGTGGTCGCCTTCGTTCAGACCTGCGGTGTCCCAGAGGTGGTATCGCTCACTGTCGATGGTAACGAGGTATCCGCTACTCCCGAATGTGTACCCCATGGCTTGGTTGGAGACACCTGCGAGTGATTCGCCGGCGAGCATGTTGATAAGAGAGCTTTTGCCGGTGCCTGTCTCGCCGAAGATGACGACGCTGCGTGCGGTGTTGCCTCCAGTAGGGACTTGGATGATAGAGGTGGGCTGGGTGGTGGAAGAAGTGGTGGGTGCATGCGCGATCTGTCTGGAGTTGGTCGTTGGATGAGATGGTGGAGGTGCAGATACTACAGTCCCCGCTTCAGGGTACCGCGCATTGGAGTACGCGGGTGGTCGGGATGTCGTAGATGGAGGTGTGCGAGAGAGACGTGTGTTGTCTTCGGTGTATTCGAGATCGTGGTCCTGTATAGGATGGCCGCGTGTCCTGTTAAGATCAGGTATTCAGCGGTGTGCACGATGACTACCTGGAAGAACGTACTGGTCATCGTTTCCTACGCCACGTTGGACGTTTTGCCTAGTGTTCTCAGTAGGAGCGTATACACGGTCATCCCAAGGATTTTTGTTCATTCTGTTGAACAACGTTAGTTGATTCGATTCGGAGAGACATTTGGCTGGACATACATGTATCAATCGATGCAATTCGAGTTATCGAGGTAGGATCCTGTGTCAATCGTATAAAGGAAACTCTAGCTGTACTTTGGAGCTCTTTCTCCAAGTCATATACACCGCCTCCAGGTTATAACCAGCAAGGCACGTTCAAAGGAGCCAACGCACATCAAGATAATGGAGCGTCCACGCAGTGTTCCAATATATCAACGCCACTTCCAAATTCACATACAGCACTGCTCAGCTGGGTATAGTTGGTGATTTGGCGTCAAACAAAGAATGTTCCTGGGTGAAGGGTAAGATAGGCTCTGCAAAAGAAAGATCTTCGCCTTTCAGAAGACAACGTTCTGGGGTAACGCGATCAAGGTGAAGGGGCAGCTGTGAATGGTGCGAAGTGAAAACTAAGTATCGCGTGGGACACAGGTGGTATAAGTTTCCATCAATGATTTCTTCAGAATCATCACAGGTGTCTAGGATGAGCGCTTTAACGGAACAAAAAAAGTCTATATCGATGCTTTCAAGGAAGAAAAAGTCTTTCTCGACATGCGGAAGCAGGAAGGTAAAACCAAGTATCGCGTGGGACACAGACGGTATAAGTTTCCATCAATGACTGCTTGAGAATGATCACAGGTGTCTAGGATGAGCGCTTCAACGGAACCGAAAAAGTCGATATCGATGCTTTCGAGGAAGAAAAAGTTTT
>JASFCX010000378.1:0-12692 GCA_036937015.1 Crucibulum parvulum | reverse complement strand
ACCCAGACATACTAGATAGAGTGAATATATTTTCTTTAGTCGGAAACATTGAAAATTGTCAAGTACTACTCGCGCTCGTCTGTGCTTTTGCTGTCCTTACGATATCAACGACTTCCATGCTCTTCCTTCTACGAGTCACGGCTGTATATCATGACAGTAAAGTTGCCAGACGCTTATTTGTTTTGTTATGGCTAGTCGTGTCGGGTGTGTCAATACTCACTTTTGTGATACTTTCGGAGGTACATGCTAGTACAACTCAACAGTGCAATAATGCAACTCCAAGAAATGCAAAATACATAGAATCCTTAGGCATTGTACTATTGATTAACGATACTGTCATCTTTCTTGCTATCAGCTATCGAGTTCTGACATTCCCCTTAATCGATTATTCATTCAAATCCTGGGCCAAAGTCTTTGTCAACAAAGGATCTCTCCCAACGGTATCACGTCTCCTTTTGCAAGGTGGGCAATACTATTATTTGTAGGATCCATTTCTTATCCATATTTAGTCCGTACACTGAATACCACCTTAGAATGTCTGCCTGTGTATATATTCTCTTTCTCATATTCGACGATTTCCCTGGTTACAACGTATACAACGGAATAAATGCTATCCCCCTCCTAATCAACAATGTGATGGCGTGCATAGTCTTTCGCCAGGTCAAATTAGGTTTGATTACCCATGATGGGTCATCCCTGTCAAAGATCGAATTCAAGGTCCCTTCGAGCAATCCGACAGGTCGCACACTTCCGCCTCATCATGCAGATCAACTGTCACAAGATCCTGTATCCTCACCCAAACCGCAGTCTCGTGAGTGAGATGATATGGAAGACAGAGAATAATACTTAACAGTCGAGGGCGTTGAAGGTGATATTAATTCAAGCCACTTTTATTTTAAAAGCAATAATTGAAATCAACCAAGTTTCTCTGTAGGTTTTCCGGAGACCTTATATTGTACAAAACATGTGTACATATAGTATATTACTACCCTAGAATTTTCTCTACTTGAAGTCCGTACGGAATACTCCAGGATTATTTATAATTAAAAATCCATAACGGACTCACTGCACCCCACTCAATATCTTTAATTCCTGTAAATCTCGTCGTGCTCCTCCGTCAATACTGAATTTAAGATAGTAGAAGGATCGGTCTTCCATGTGCATATACAATTTTGTCTCTGAAAAAGTACAGGGAGTCTGATAAGTTCTCTAGAAACAGCCTGTGACATTTACTGCAACTTTGCTGAATTGAAATTAAAAATTAAACAAGTCGACCCTCAAATGGAAGGCCAACAGGATCGTTTATGATAGTGGGATAAGGCGAAATGCAGTAAGAAAAGATAGGAAAGTCGTGGTAATGGAATAAAATAATGTAAGGCTCAGTCAGATAAGAATTGACTAATATATATTGAGAAGTAGCAATACTTAATGGAATAAAATAAATTAAGGCTACGAGAACAATCAGTAAGAGTGAAACAAAATAATTAAGTAAGTTGTAACTCACCTCAGTCAGATAAGAATTGACTGAGGTGTTTCTACGCTATCTAGAAGTCTTATATACTAAAAGAAAGTAACGAAAGGAGTATCTACTGTAAGTAGATTCAAACATGCAAATCAAGTGTTTCTAAGTTACCAAGTCCGAATATAAATACATTGCTATTTCGTCTAAATAATGAGTGGGTCTTAATTCTAGGAGTACCGAGTGGTGCTCAAGGGGCGGGCGAAGCAGGAGGGACAGTTTATAATTCCAACATGTGGTAGTTAAATAACTGGAGAGTGGTGACTGGGTCTTGCAGGGCACTTATCCTTCATCATGTGGAAATTGATTGCAAAGCCCATGTAATCACAGTTCATTCATGTGCAGAATCAGAGACACGTCGCGAAGCCCATGTAACCTCAGCTCATTCAGGCACAGAATCAGAGACGCGTCACAAAATCTGTGTTACTGTACTAAAGCCGTTACAGCCGTAATCACACTGCTTTTACGGCAATATCCATACCATTGCCGTACCGTGAAGCAGCCTCGCTCTCCCCTCACGGTATGGCTTATAGCCATCTGATAGCCGTAGCTACGACTTTGGCGTGCAGCCCTATTCCAACTGCCTCTTTGTCGTCTGCGTGGCTACTCCCTCCAGCTCCTCTCACACGTCAGTTCACTTTCTCGTTGACCTCTTGCAGCCTCTCAACGCCCTCACCGATCCTTAACACTCTGGCTCTCCCTCAAACACCCTCACCCACTCTCAGCACTCCCTGCCCATCTTCAACGTGCCTGCCTGTTTTCAATGGTCCTCTGGCAGTACTCAACATTCTCACACGACATCGAAGCCTTCTTCCAAACATCCCCAATGCCCTCAACAACCTCGTTAGCTGCACATAGGCACTAAAACCCATCGTCATTGACGTCCCTTCAATGTCAGCTGCCAACACCCACCACTTTCAATGCTCATTCTCATATCCGTAACAGCAGCCACATCAAGTGTGCACCAATACATGTGTTCTTGTCAAAGCTCGTTCGCCTGCTGGCTTAATTCTTCCGCTCAGCGCTCAATGTTACCACCAACCTTCCAAAGCTCCTTCAACTGCCTTCAACGCTATTGTGTCCCGTCTCCATCTGAGTTCTGTACTCATCCCTTATCCTCTGTTCATGCCTATCGTGAACATGTAATGTTACTATCACTCTAAATGATGACTATTCCCCCATATATAGACTAACGCATCACTTATCCTGTCTGATTTGTTACAATATACAACTCTTGCCTTTATTCTCATACGCATGCTTTTACGATGGCCAGTCGTACCATGCGTTTACTTGCTACGTGATAGACGGGGTATTTGAATAGGTTATGTCCCGCTGTCTCCGGGTGTGGCTTGCGGAATGGCCATGGTGGTGATAGTGTGTGCTTGACGCAATCAAACTTGAGAATTAGGAAACGATGTTGTAAACGCGCAATGCATTCCTACTTCACTGCAAGTTTAAATGATAAATCGAGTGCCACTAATAATTATTGCATAATATGAGACATGTCTATAACATAAAATGCACACACTTGCGGCATAACTTTGCATAGCTATAATTATAATTTTGTTGAAATAAACGAAGCAGTCTTGTTTAGTTCGGGTTTTTAGACAGTGACCCTCGCAAACGCGCGGGGTATTTGTTACAATTTAGTACTACTTATATACTGAGAAGAAATGATAAAACACAGCGTAGAACGCCATAAGAATGAAAGATAAATAAAAGGTACGTGTTTTAAGGGGAGAAATGAAGAATTAATATATACTACGGAGACCATAGCATATTATCGTAGAAAGCTAAATTTAGAAGGAGCAGTGGAGCGCTCATTATTTCAACAAATTTAGCAAGATAGGAATGAATTGTTTGATTCGGATCTATATTCTAACACGTGTCGCACAGCTCCCATGATTAGTGCACTTGAGAGTAGATATAAACATCCCCAACATCAAAAGCACTTTCGTTGCCTTTCACTCATAGAACTAGCCTCGAAAAACTATCTCAACATATCTACGCCATCCGGCAATCCACATACACCTTCGATGCCTGAATTATCACAGACTCAGACCTATGGACTTCAAGTGTCTGGGTATATTATAGCTTCATCTTTGGCGGTAAGCACACCATGCGTATAAAGTTAGTAAATCTGACACAGTAAATGAACAGATGTTCATGTGAGACACTGTCATCAATTTTGGGGACGATTACCAGTTATTGTTCAATCATAAAGTTCGGCCTCCAACAGTCGTTTACTATTTGTCTAGGTTAGCGGTGTGACCAACATACTTTTTATATATTTCGAACAAGGCGCTTATCTATCCAAAGGGCAAGTACATTGACCAGTATTCTTGCAAGCCTTGTACTCCAAAGTGAGTGCCATTAGTTGTTCATACTTGGATATAGTGGATAGAGTGAATATGTTTTTCTTTAGTCGGAAACATTAGAGATTGTCGAGCACTACTCGCAGTCATCTATGTTTCTATTGTCCTTACAGCATCGATGACTTCTATGCTCTTCCTTCTACGAGTTAGGGCCGTATATTACGACAGTAAAGTGGCCATCCGCTTATTTGTTTTGTTATGGCTAGTTGTGTCGGGTGTGTCAATACTCACTTCTGTGATATTTTTGGATGCACATGCCGGTACAACTCAACAGTGCAATATTGCAGTTCCAAGAAACATGAAAGCCATAGAATGCTTAGCCATTTTGCTATTGATTAATGATACTATCGTCTTGCTATCAGCTATCAAGTTCTGACATTCCCCTTGGTTGATTATTCACTCAAATCCTGTGCCAAAGTCTTTTTCAACAAAGAATCTCTTCCAACTATATTACACCTCCTTTTACAAAGTGGGCAACACTACTATTTGTGAGATCCTTTTCTTTTCTATATTTAGTCCATGACTGATCACTACATTAGAATGTCTGCCTGTGTATATATTCTCTTTCTCATACTCAACTCACATGGCTTCAATATATACCATGGAATGTATGCTATTCCCTTCCTAATCAACAATGTGATGGCGTGCATAGTCTTTTGCCAGGTCAAATTTGGTCTGATTAACCATGATGGGTTGTCCCTGTCAAATATCGAATTCAACGTCCCTTTGAGTGTCAGGCACATCAACACTATCTACTCAGAGAGAGTGCTGAGGTCAATACGCAAACTATCAACTTTAAGAGAGGAGAGAGGAAGGGGGAGTAGAGACCTCTAGTATTGGCAGTAAGAAACGACCAGCTAAAGACTACAGAATAAGAACTACAACTACTACTATATATACTAAAAGGCCATGCACATAAGGTGTGACTAAAGCATGTTCAAATAATGAGGGAAACATGTGTAACTAATGTATCTACTGTGCACTGTGGCTGCATACTGCGACATGTGTTACAAACATTCATATATACTAAGAATAGTCTGAAATGAAATAAGTACGACTACTGTGTGTTATCCTCATATATTGACATGAGCTGGCTTTGTTTGGCTTTGTTGTCGGAATTATAGAAACTGTTCTAATAATTAGAAAAGAAAAGAAAAACAATAATCAAAATAAGCGGTTCATGACATTACCCCCTCTCTAGGAATCACGTCCTCGTGATTAGACTGTTTCCGTTTCTGCCAGTTGTCCCACTGTACCAAGATGTACGTCTCCATAGTCTCCTTGTTCTGATAGACGGTCATTAGGCCAGATACACTTGTAGATGATGAGGATGAGGAGGACGAGGGTGATAAAGAGTCCAATGATGGCAATGGCAAGGTAGGCTTTGTTGAGGGAGTCCATAGGGTTCCGGGTTTTCTGATAGTTGTTTCAAAAGAGTGTCGGGGTACTATGAGTAGGGAGCGTGTTTGCAATCGTGGTGCATTGGGGTGGTTTTTATGGAATTCCTCCACTAATTCAAGGCTATTTTCCAGGTTACCGATTGGTTCCCAAGTTCTAGCTTCTTTTGGGTAATTCTTCCAATTGATTAAATATTTCATTACCAGCCAATGGTTGTGTCCTTGTCCCTGATAATCTATTCGACTATCAAGAATGATTTCGACTTCATATTCGGGTGTCCCATCAATAATGTCTGGAGGTGGGGGTGGTTCCTGGTTCTGGAAGGTAGACATCGGTTCTTTGAATGGGGTCAACAGGGATTCATGGAAGACTGGGTGTTTTTGTTTCCACTGTGTTGGTAATTTTAACTTGTAAGCCGATGATCTGACTTTCTCAAGTATCTCGAATGGACTGTATCTTTTATCTTCCAGTTTCTTGGCTGGTTGATCCATATTGATATTAATTCCTTCTAGGTAAACTTTATCTCCCGATTTATATTCCCGTGACGGTTTTGTCGATCTGTCGTAGAAACGTTTCATGTTTTCAGCAGCGATCTTAAGCAATGCTTCGGCTTCTTGGCATGTACGCGTCATCATGTCAACAAATTCTTGGACTGATTGAGTTTTAACCATTCCTGAAGGTTCAATTCCTTTCCAAGGATGTTGTCCTGAATTCAGAAAGAATGGCGAATATCCGGTTGACATGTGTACCTTGTCATTATAGGAAAATTCGGCTAGGGACATCCATTCAGACCAATCATCTTGTCAATAATTGATGAAGATTCTCAGATAAAGTTTGACTTCTTGATTAACTCTCTCTGTTTGTCCATCTGTCTGAGGGTGATATGCCGTTGACAAGTTCTGGGTCATTCCTAAAAGTCCGAATAAATCCTTCATGAATTGAGAAGCGAATTGAGGTCCTCTATCGCTAATCACTCTTTTTGGTAATCCGTGGTTCCTAAAGAAGTGATCTCTGAATTCTTTTGCAACTCCCATTGACGTGATTTCGATTGTCATAGGAATGAACTTGGCTGCTTTTGTAAACTGGTCTACTATAATGAGAATGGCATTTGATCCTAGCAATTCTGGAAGAGGTCTGATTAGATCTACTGATATTATTTCCCAGGGTTTCATTGGAATAGTGTTTGGTACTAAGGGTGCTGCCGGTGATGTTTGGTTTGCTTTAGTTCTTTGGCAAACTTCGCATCCATCAATGTATTTCCTTATATCAGCTTGTAACCTAGGCCACCAATAATTCCATGTGATTAATTCCTGAGTCTTATATCTTCCTGGATGTCCTGCTAAGGTGATGTCGTGATGAAGATGGATGATTTCTTCTTGAAGTTTTTTATCTCTTGGTACATAGATGCGATACATCCAAGTGATAGTTCTGTCTTTGAGTTCTTTCCAACCATTTTCTTTGACTGCTAAATTCCTTTCAATGACTTTGTCTCTATTTTTTGATGCTCTTTTGATTTAAGACATCAGAGATTTGTCAATTCCTACAACATCATGTTGCCGAAAATATTCTGGTTTAAGCATGATGACGTTTTCATTGTCATTCACCCTTCTTTCATGACCTGCTTGTCTTGAGAGGAAATCTGCTTTAGCCATTTGTTTTCCAGCTTTATGTTGTAATGTAAAGTGGAATTCTTGCATTTCAGTGACCCATCTGGCTTGTTGATGATTTAATTTCTGAGGTTTTCTAAAATATTCAAGATTTTTGTGATCTGTCCAAATCTCGAAAATTTCTTTTGCTCCTAGTAGATATTGTCTCCAATTATCTAAAGCCGTCATTATTGCTAGCATTTCTTTGTCGTATATCTTGTAATTTCTTTCTGTACTATTTAAAGCATGAGATATATATGCTATGGGTTGCCATGTTCCGTCAAGTTGTTGTTGGGAAAGGATTCCTCCATTCGTGAAATCCGAAGAATCTACTTCTACATGGTATTTGCCTGTATCATTGGGCATTGCTAATACCAGTGCTGAAGTTATATGTTTCTTCATTCCTTCAAATGCATCGTCTTGTTCTTTCGACCATTTCCAGGTGTTATTTCCAGTTAGCTCGGTTAAAGGTTTTGCTATTTGAGCAAATTTTTGTATAAACCGTCTATAAAAGTTAACAAATCCAAGGAATTGTTGAACATCTCTTTTGTTCTGAGGTGTTGGCCATTCAACTACTCCTTTGATTTTTGCTGGGTCCATCCTAACTTGGTTATGAGAAACGAGAAGACCAAGGTATTCGACTTCTGCCTGTTCAAATGTACATTTTTCCGGCTTCAAAAAGAGTTTATGGTCTTTAAATTTTTGTAAAACTCTTTTTACCATGATTCTATGTTCTTCAAGCGTTGCTGTGAAAATAAGAACATCATCCATGTAGATGATGACTTTTCCTTCATCTATTTTTGCTTTAAAGATTGTGTTCATCATAGTTTGGAAGGTTGCCAGTGAATTGGTTAATCCAAAGAACATGACTAATGGTTCAAACAATCCTTGATTGGTTTGGAATGCTGCTTTCCATTCATCGCCTTTTTTTATCCTGACATTGTTGAACCCCCATCTGACATCTAATTTCATGAAATACCTTGCTTTTCTGAGCTTATCAACTAGTTCTTGAATAAGCGGCAGAGGGTATCTATTTTTAATTGTGATATCGTTTAACCATCGGTAGTCCTGTATTGGGCGAAGAGTTCCATCTTTTTTCTTGACAAAGAAGAATGGCGAAGCCATTGGTGACTTTGAAGGTCTGATTCGTCCTGATTCAAGGTTTTCCGTAAGGAACTTATCAAGTTCTCCTTGTTCGGCTAAGTTTAAGGGATAGATTTTGCAATCTAAGACCTTAGCATCTGGAATTAACTCAATTGCATGATCCCAGGGTCGTCTCGGTGGCATTTCATCAAAAGATTCCTTTGAGAAGACATCCTTGAATTTGTGATAGGATTTCAGCACTGATTGTTCAAACATCTTTGTCTTCTTTGCTTTGGCTTGTTCCTCAGCTATTTTAGATGATTTAGTCTGGAATGCTCGGTTTTCCATTTCTCGATTTAGATTGATGATTAGGAGGTGTTCTCCATCTTCAATCTCAGGTTTGTCAATTTTAAGGGTGTCATTGTCATCTTCTGGTAATAGGGTTTTTACCAATGGAGTACATTCTATGGGACATCTAGTGAACTCAATCTTTGAGTGTTTCCAGTCGATTTCAGGGTTATGGAGTTTTAACCATTCATGACCAATAAACATCTGGGCCTTTCCAAGATTGGATACTGCAAAATGGAGTCGTTCTTGATAATCTTTGATTCGAACATTCATTTCAATGTAGTCCGTGATAGATCCTCCAGAGTTGAACATTCCATCTGCATTGTAAACAGGAATTGGACATGGGTATTTATACATATTAATTCTGTTTTCTTTGGCAAATGCCGCATTGATGCAGCTTCCGGTACAACCGCTGTCAAGTAAGGCAACTAATTTAAACTTTTGTTTGTCATTGGTTGTTTGGGCAATTAGTTCCAGATCCATCTGTTGTCCATTATTTCCTCAAATGTATTTCTTAGGTTGTCTTAGTTTGTTAAGGGCCTCAATTACTTCTTTGTCTGTAAGTTTATTGAGGTCTTCAACTGTTTGGTCAGAGACTTCCTTAGATCGTTTCATATGAACCCACATGTTAAGAATTCCAATTGCCATTTCTGGTTTATGGATTTTAATTTGCCTGGCAGTCCATTTGACACTTCCATTCTTAAACATTGTTCCGTTAAATTTCCTAGCACTCAATTCATTTTGTTTCTTCAATAAATCATCAAATTTCAAATTTGGAATAACTACATTGGAAGATACAAAAGAGGAATTGTCCGCAGTCAGCACATTCGTGCTTATGTCTGACTTTACTGAAAACCCGCTTTGCGAAGCTGCTCGGCAATTTTCAGTAATTCGTGGCTATAAACTACTGGTATGGTGGTGCTACTGGTGTCTGATGAACTAGTTGCTACTGGTGTGTCTGTGGTAACTACTTGAGTCGTATATTGCCTAGGCTTTCTGGGCTGTTGGCAGTCCTTACTGAGGTGTCCTTTCTGTTGGCAATTAAAACATTGTCCATTCTTTCTCATGGCGTCAATGTCCATTGCGTTGGGATCCTTTGCCGGGGATGTCTGTGTCGTTCCAGTATTAACTTTTGATACTGCAACTTGGCTTCCAAAGTTTTTCTGTCTCTTCCAGTTTTGATCGACGTTCCTAAGTTCCCTGTTGAGTTCAATGGCAAATTCCATATAATCTGCAATTGTCCTGGGCTTCCTGGTGGTTATGATGGTTGCCAGCAAATCTGCGTCTATTCCTGCCTTGAACTTGTAGATTAGGGTTTCGTCATTATATCCTGTAAGCTGTCCAAGCTCCCAGAATTTCTGTACATAGTCCTCAGCGTTCCATTTACCCTGGTACAGCTTTTCCAAAGCGTCCTGAGCATCCTGTTGTTCCGAGTAAGATGAAAAGTGCACAAGGAAGCTTTCCTTGAACAGTCTCCAGTTACTCATTCTTTCTTTCACCAGGTCGTCACGCTGTCCTTATTTGTCCAGGTACCAATCCCGCATGATCGCCGTGTAACAGTTGCTAACCCAATTGGTAGCCCTGTTTCCTTCTCCTCCGGAGATTAAGCTTAACGCGAAGTTAATCCTCTTGGAGTGTGCCGTTTCTTCAATTTTCATTTGAACGAAATAGACTTCTATTCCTTTCATCCAGTTCAATGCCTGTGCCTTGTCACCATGATAACCTTTTGGCTTGTCCAGCTTCAGACGGGGTCCAGCGTGTTCATTTCGTAATTCCATTGCATTTGCAACCTTCTCAGTTGCTTCCGTTGACCATTGTAAAAAGGGAACCCAACTTCTCAATAGCACTAATATGGCTACTACTAAGTCATAGAGCAGCTGCAAGATGGTGGGAGGGTTGACCGGGGGATAGATAGTTGGGATGAAGGGGAGGGGCTGTTCCGTGGGTGTTGACATCTTAGGTTAATCTTTCGATGAGATACAACCAAGATTCGGATTGGGCGAGGAGTTCTTTTCTGGCATAGATATCTACTGGGAGATTGTTGGGATCGTAAGATTCTACGTAGGCTTCAAAGTCGGAGGGTGTAACAGTGGAGATCAGTGTGTTATGACAGGTAGGGTATTCAAGGGTGGTGAGGTATTCTGGGGTTTGGACGGGGATCTCAGGGGATAGTTCCCTGGGCGTGATGATTTGGTAGACGGGTTGGCGGCAGGGTTTGGGTGTGTAAGGGAATGTGTGGATGGTGCAGGAGCGGAGTATGCAAGCGGTTTGAGATCTGGTAACGGGCATACAAAATCTGTGCTAAACCGTGAAGTGTAGCTTCTCACTGTTAACCAACAGTGGACCTTTCAAACGGAATAGTAGGGAGATGCAAATATGGAGACCGTTTTCTTGAGATGCAGAACTAGTGCTTTCTTCTCTTCCAAAAAGCCACTAGCGGATTATACTGTCTCCGAAGATCGAGTATGCTCCCTTGATGATCAACTACAAAGAGACGGGCTCAACGTTTCTCTTTGTTATGTTGTCTGGTCTGACTGACACAATGTTCTCTGTTGCAGGCTGAGATGATAACAAAAAGGGATGGGGTAGAATGGGGAGGGTGAGTGATGATGAATGGTGAGAGAAAGGGACGTAACAAGGTTCGGGAGGGTTTGAGTATCAAGGTCGGTGAGGAGAGTCTTTAGCTTTTGTCAGGCACGTCAACACTATCTACTCAGAGAGAGTGCCAAGGTTGATACACAAACTATCAACTTTAAGAGAGGAGAGAGGAAGGGGGAGTAGAGACCTCTAGTATTGGCAGTAAGAAACGACCAGCTAAAGACTACAGAATAAGAACTACAACTACTACTATATATACTAAAAGGCCATGCACATAAGGTGCGACTAAAGCATGTTCAAATAATGAGGGAAACATGTGTAACTAATGTATCTACTGTGCACTGCGGCTGCGTACTGCGACATGTGTTACAAACATTCATATATACTAAGAATAGTCTGAAATGAAATAAGTACGACTACTGTGTGTTATCCTCATGTATTGACATGAGCTGGCTTTGTTTGGCTTTGTCGTCGGAATTATAGAAACTGTTCTAATAATTAGAAAAGAAAAGAAAAACAATAATCAAAATAAGCGGTTCATGACATTGAGCAATCCAACAGGTTGCACACTTCTGTCTCATCATGCAGATCAACTGCCACAAGATTCTGTATCCTTACTCAAACTACAGTCTTGTGGATGAGGTGATATAGAATATAGAGAATACTACTTAACAGCCAAGGGCATTGAAGGTGATATTAATCCGAGCCACTTTTATTTTAAAAGCAATAATTGAAATCAACCCAGTTTCTCTATAGGTTTTCCGGAGACCCCATATTGTACAAAGTATGTGTAAATATAGTATATTACTACCCTATAATTTTCTCTACTTGAAGTCCGTACGGAATATTTCAGAATTATTTTAATTATAAACCATAACAGACTCACAGTACCCCTCTCAGTATCTTTAATTCTTGTAAACCTTGTCATGCTCCTCGGTAAAAACTGAATTGAAGGTAGTAGAATGATAGGTCTTCCATGCGCGTATATAATTTAGTCTCTGAAAAAGAACTGAGGCCGATGATGTCTCTAGAAATGGTCTGTGACATTTACTGCAACTGCTAAATTGAAATTGAAAATCAAAACAAGTTGACCCTCAAATGGTAGAGCAACAGGATCATTTATTAGATATCCTTTCGTCATGTTGAAGACCAATCCATAAAATGGAGTAAGACAAGAAGGCAGGGCTATGGTAGTTAGATAGCTGAGAGAGTGGCAACTGGTCTCGCAAGATGCTTATCCTCCTTCACGTGACTAATATCAAACTTTGTTCTAATCACGACCAAACCACCAGATGGACTTGATTCATAACTCTATCCTTCAAGGTCTGCAGCCAACGAAGTTGCTACTATTGCAGTGTATAAGGCAACTATTCGCAATATTTAAAACAGAACACGCCACAAATGCCCAGTCCATTCTTTACTTTCCAACTGCCTCTCTGTCATCTGTGTGGCCACCCTCCAGCTCTTCTTACGCATCAATTCACTTCCTCATTGAGCCCTCGCAACTTCTCAATGCCCTCGCTTCCTCCTTAATACTCTCGCTCTTCACTCTTCATCCGAGCCCATTCTCAGCACTCCCTGCCCATCTTCAACATGCCTACCCATTTTCAATGATCCTCCGGCAGTCCTCAGCATTCTTGCACATCATTGTCGACCTAGGCACCGGCTAGTAGATAGGAATATCTAGAATAATCCTAGAATAGCTGTATACCTAGAAAACAAAGA
>JASFCX010000376.1:0-12723 GCA_036937015.1 Crucibulum parvulum | reverse complement strand
TTTCTCAATCTCAATACATTGATAGCTGATGTCCTGATCCAATAATAGGAGGTGAATGGTTTTTCTCAATCTCAGTATATTAATAGCTGACATTCTAATGCAATGACAGGAGGTGTCAAATAGCGAAAAGTCGGAAGATAGCAGAAGGATATATCGGTTGAGTCGGAAGGTAGATTGTACGGACGTTGGCTTCAGCTTAGGTGCTGTGCCCTTTGCAATCTATTCTGTGTCCTAGTATTTGCGAATAGTCAGAATGAGAAGTCGGAGGCAAGTCAGAGGGTCAGAAGTGTTATCAGACATAAGTCTTAATAACGAGGGCAAAGTAGGTCAGAGAGGAGTGTTAACTTTTATATTTGAACTAAGGAGTGGAGGATACAAGCGGAAGGTATTTATACTATGGAAGATAACTAGGGATGAACTTAGAGACAGAATGGTAGTATGATGTACCAAGGCTATGATGATAGTATCGTAGAAACTAATAAATAATTGTAACAGGATGAGTACAACAGCAGTCAGATAGGGCAATGTGGAGAAGGCTGTGCAAAACTACAATCAATTGTCAGAGAACTATGGTGATGAAAAATATATACAATTAAGGAAGGATGAAGACAATGAATGGAAGATGGAATGGAAGGAAAGTCAGAAGGAAAGTCAGAAGGAAAGTCAGAAGGACAGAAAGTGAGAATGGAGTTCTGGGATGTGACAGTGTTCCCCCCTCAGGGACCAAACCCTTGAGGTCTGTGCATTTGTTTGTGCCTGTTGACAAATGGGTGATGATGTGGCCAAGTCGAAATTTTCATCTCTTCCCCATACCGCATCATACCTGTCAAGCCGCACCCACCCTCCCACCCCTATTCTTAG
Organism: Crucibulum parvulum; assembly: GCA_036937015.1. Lineage (NCBI taxonomy): Eukaryota > Fungi > Basidiomycota > Agaricomycetes > Agaricales > Nidulariaceae > Crucibulum > Crucibulum parvulum. The sequence goes on along the minus strand of JASFCX010000376.1, from coordinate 11,862 downwards.
TCAATATATCTCCCTCCATACCCCCAACTCTCGAAGAACTTTTTGAGCTTCAACAACAACTTCAGCAGCAGCAAGAACAAGGCCAAAAGGAGCACGAGGCAAGGGATAAGGAATGTCAGGCCCAGCTGGCTGTTCTGAATGCGGCTGTGGCTGCAGCTGCTGAGCAGCAGTGGAAGGATGAGGAGCAGAAGCAGAAGCAGAAGGAGGTGACAGAGGCTGCTGAAAAACAGAAGGCGGAGGAGGCAAAGTGGAGAGCAAGGGCAAAGAAACACCCAGTGGTAGAGATACCATTTAGGGTCGTGTCAGGGACGGGTTTGGAGGTGGCGAGGGCGCAGGAAAAACGGGAGCGCCAGAAGGAGGCAGAGGAGCGCAAGGTGCAGAGGGATGGAAAGCAGAAGGAAGCAGATGCATCGGACGACGACGAGGAGGAATATCAGGTAAGTGGTTTATAACATTTACTTTGATGATTTTTTTTTTTTTTTTGACTTGCCTTTCAGCCATCAGATGATTTGCGGAAACTGGTGCAAAAGAGCAAGGACAAGGGTACAGGGTGGGTGAAGCAAAGCGAGGAACATGTGCCAACTGATGTCACATGCAAACTGTGTGCAAGCAGTCACCACCAATGCTTGTGGCCCACGTAAGTCCTATTTTGGTAATCCTTGCTTAACTAATCACTTCCTATCCAGAATTGGTGGTACCGCCTGTCAGTGGTGCCATAATCTCAAGAAGGAATGCGAGTATCCTGGGAAGGTGGCCAAGCCGAAGAGGAAACATTGGGCAGAGAGTAATGCGGAGCGGACAGAAAACGAGGCGCGGCTAAAGAAGAAGAATTGGGCAGAAACAGTGGGCAGAGAATTGCGGACGGAGCAGTTGCTCTCTGCGATCTTGGAGGAGATGCGGGAGTCATGAGAGGAGGCACATGACCTCCAGCACAAGGTCATCGCCAAGCTGCGTGTCATCACGGGCCGGCTACAGGGAATGCCAGAGGTGATGGGTTACAAGGTCTTCCGGAGGATCTCGGGGGTTGTTGCTCTGGTACAATGGGAGCAATTGCCCTTGGCTCGGATGGAAAGGGGAAAAGGGAAGGAAACGGAGGAGGATGCAGAAAAGGAGATGGAGGTGGATGAGGAGGATGAAGATATGGTAGTGGAGAAGTTGGAGGTGGAGGCTGAGTTGCAGACTCAGCGGGAGTGAGGTCGTCGGAGGGAGTCGGAACATCAGGCATAGGCCCATAAAAAATGTACATGAAAATTATTTGTTGTTTTTTGATCTTTGAGTGTGATCTAAGAGAAGTGAAATAACTAGAAAAAGAAAATCTAAGTAAGTGGAAGGGGGCCAGGTTTGTTGGGGTAATGGCGGTGGAAGTTGGAAACTGCTTCAGGTGCATTCTTAAGTTCGGTAGCAACTAACCAGGAAGATTCCTCATCAGTGCCTTCATAGTCTCGCCATTGCATATAGTAGAGGAGAGGGCAAGAGCAATAACAATGATCAATCTTAGAGTCCAGAATTTCAGCAACTTCATATTCTAATACACCATCAACTTCTACTGGCGGAGGAGGTGGTTGGATGCAATTTGGAATGGTGTTGGCGGAAGCTGGTTCAAGTATAGAAACATGGAATACTGGATGGATGGAGTGGAGGTAATTGGGAAGTCGGAGGGTAAATGAGCAAGTACCTGCTTCGCCTATAATTTCAAAAGGTCCTAGATACTTTTCAGCAAGCTTCTTAGAAGGGCGAGTAGTTCTAAAGAATTGTGCCTTCACAAAGGCTTGTTGACCTATTTTGAAGTCGGGTGCTGGCATACAACAATTGTTGGCAGGTATTTGATAATGCTTCTGTGCTTCAGTAATCTGATCCTTCAAGAACTGATGTAATTCGTCTAGATCAGTGACATATTCCTTAGCACGGGCGGAAGCAAGATCGCGTTTGGGATGAATGGTGATGTTCGGATGGTATCCTTTGTTAGCAAAGAATGGTGAGACCCCAGTAGTCGCACTGGGCGCATTGTTGTAGGCAAATTCCGCAAGTGGAAGGAGGTCAGACCAGTTGTCTTATTGGTAAGTGCAGTAAGTCCTTAGATATTGCTCTAGGGTCTGATTAGTGCGTTCAGTTTGACCATCACCTTCCGGATGATAGCCAGAGGTGAAGTGGAGGGTCATGTCAAGAGCTTTACCGAGGGAGTGGAAAAAGCGAGAGACAAATTCGGAACCTTGGTTGGAGGTAACGTGAAAGGGAACTCCATGCTTGGAGAAGACGTGAATAACAAATAGTTGAGCGAGTTGGGCGGAAGTAATTGTATCATAAGTCAGAATGAAGATGGATTGTTTAGATAGTCGGTCAACGACTATCAAGATAGAATCAAAGCCAGATGAAACAGGGAGCTTCTCAATGAAATCCATAGATATTGAGTTCCAAGGATGTTCCGGTATTGGAAGCTGTTTAAGCATTCCGTAGGGCTTGTGTCGTTGGGGTTTAGATCTCATACAGGTAGTACAAGACTTGCAATATTGCTTGACAAAGTCTCAAAGGCCAGGCCAAGTGTATTTGCGACAAATGAGCTTGATAGTCTTGTTCTGTCCTATGTGTCCAGAGAGAATATGGTCGTGCTTAATCTGTAAGATCCGGAGGCAGAGGTCCTTGATGTCCGGAACGTAAATGTGGTTGTCCAGGAGTAAGAGTCCACTTTCGGAATGAGACCATTGCGGATGGGAACTTATATCAGCAGAACGAGTGGTCGCAATTGGATCGGAAGGAAGTGCTGCTAGTATATCCTTGTGAATCTGATCAATGTCCATAATGATAGTACCTCATAGAACAAGAGTGATTAGTGTAGATGCTTTAAGAGATGATGCCAGTTGTTCCTGTGAGAACACAGGTCGGAAGTTGTATGGATTGATACTGGCATAGTCACTATTTCCCCCTTTAGGGTAGACGTCCCATCGTCTAGTTAAAGCGTCGGGTTTGGTACCCAATCTACCTGGACAGAAACGGATGATAAAGTGAAACTGAGACAGATATTCCGACCACCGGGCTTGGCAGTGGGTAAGGATCTTGGTGGTAGCAAAGTACTCCAGATTCTTGTGGTTGGATACCACATCAATAGCTGAACCAGAACCTTCAAGGTAGTGTCGCCAAACTTTGAAAGCTTCAAAGATAGCCAATAGTTCTTTATCATGGGTGTCATAGTTCAATTCCGGGGCAGTAAAGGTACGGGAATGGAAAGCAATTGGGTGAATTTCTCCATTGAAGGTTATAATGGACAGGATAGTGGCGAGAGCGTAGTCAGAAGCATCAGTCTCAACAATAAGTTGGGCATCAGGAATCTAATGGATAAGGATGGGTGCCATAGTGAATGCTTTCTTGAGAGCATTGAAGGCATCCCTACAAGTATTGTTGAACTTCCAAGGTGCGCCCTTGCGAGTAAGGCAGGTGAGCAGAACGACAATGTTGGAGTAATTATAAATAAAATGTTGGTAGAAGTTGGCGAAGCCCAGGAAGGACTGGATGTCCTTCACCTTGCACAGTTCTGGCCAATCCTGGATAATATTGACTTTGTCCTTCGACATTGTCAAACCTTCAGGGGAGAGGATGTAGCCAAGATATTCTACAGTGTCAGTGTGGAATTCGCATTTATCTGCGTGGGCATAAAGGCCATGTTGTTGGAGGTGCTTCAATACTTCTTTGACATGTTTATGATGAAGTTCCATGTTGTCTGAGTATATTAGAATGTTGTCAAGATAGACAATGATACTGACATCTAGTAGATCACTGAAGATGTTGTTCATGAAGCGTCGGAAGGCAGCAGGAGCATTGGTGAGACCAAATGGCATAATGAGCCACTCAAACAAACCATAGCGAGTGCGGAAGGCGGTCTTCCATTCATCTCCTTCTGCTATGTGGATGAGATGGTAAGCGTGTCAGAGGTCAATCTTGGTATATACTCGAGCTTTGCGAGGGATGTCCAAAGGTTGGAGATGAGCGGAAGCGGATAGCAATCTTTTTTAGAGATCTTGTTGAGACCTCGATAGTCGACACAAAGTTGAAGAGAGCCATCCTTCTTGTGGACAAAGAGGACAGGGGCACCGTAAGGAGAGTGAGAAGGGCGAATGAACCCAATGGAGAGATGCTCGTCAATGAACTCGCATAGAGAAACAAGTTTGGACTGTGAGAAAGAATAAATTGGACCAATCAGAGGGGATGTGCCATCTTCCATATTGATCTTCAGGTCATAGGGACAGTGAGGGGCTAGACTATCAGCTTTTGCTTTAGAGAATACATCTGTAAATTTATGATATTCCGGAGGGATAGTGGAGAGGTCGGGAGCAGTGTTGACAGAAGCAGCAAAGACGGTAGAGCCAGGTGCTGATATGTGAATACAGAAAATCTGTGCATCAGGAAGTTTGCTAGCTCTCATAAATGCAGCAGCATTAATGATAGATATGCTAGGCATCGGAAGGACCGGAGGCGAGGGCGGAGGGTCGGACAAAGGGAGTTGTGCCGAGGCTTTAGCAGCCGAGGCAGAAGACGTCGTAGTCAGAGCTGGATTATCTAACAAGTGTGACCGGAAAGTTATACTGCCTAATACCCAGTCAATCAACGGATCATAGTGGATGAGCCAGTTGTATCCAAGGATCACAGAGCAAGAGGAGTCCAGATTTGTTACAAAGAATGTAACGGTCATAGATTCGCCAGTTGGAAATTGGATCGGAAGATCAATAGATTCTGTTGCATAGACCTTAGTAGTACCATCAAAAAGTTTAATCTCCACAGGAGGAATAGAATTCGTTGATAGACCATGTTGATGTACAAATTTTGTATCTGCAAAGCAATGAGAGGAACCGCAGTCCAGCAAGGCCCTGATAGAAAGAAGAGAGTCGGAAAGGAATGTGGATTTCAAAATAATGTAAAGAGAGTTTGGATCAGAAAGAGTGGACGCATTGAGTTTTACCTCCGTATAAGCACGGTTGAGCTCAACGCAATCCTCAGCCCGTGCGGAGCACTGAGGATTGCTCTCTATTTTTCTGAGTCCCTAGACTTGGAAGTAGAAGAGCCCTTGGCTTTGGCAGCGCGAGCCTTGGCCTTGGTGGCAGACAAGGTAGACTTTGGGCAGTCCTTAGCTACGTGTCTAGAACCTCCACAAAACATGCAAAGATTGTTGTCAAAGCATCATAGGCACTCTTGGGGGGTAAGCTTCCCATCTTTGCCTAGTTTGTCGGCAATGGGACTGGGCTTCTTCTGGTTGTTATTACCAGGAGATGAGCCAGGCAATGTGTTGGAAAGGCCAGAAGAGCTGGTGGGAGCTTTAGAGCTTCTGCTCTGGGCGGAGTTTTGACCAGTTTTCTTCTGGTCAGGCTTATAGGCAGACTTGAGCTTGTCAGAAGAAGAGTCTTTGTTGGAATGGCCCTTTGATTTACATGCAATTTCAGCACGATGTTCCCAATAACACTGATCGACATTTTGTGCCACAGTATGCATGTCTTCAAACTTTACAGGTTTGCCACCATGGGAAACCTCATCTTTGATGTGTGCCGGAAGGCCACAGTAGAATATGCGGCAGAGAGCGCGGTCATTATAGTTGACAAGGCCCTTGAGCTTATTGAACGTGATGTTGTATTTGATAATCTGTTGATTATCAGCCATCTTGAGATTTTCCATTTCAGTCTTGGCATTGGCAATAGGGTCAGCAGGGCCGAAGTTTTTTTGGAGGATACCCAGGAAGACGCTATAGTCATTCATCCAAGGCATATCTGTATCACCCTCCAGGTTTGGCTGGAACCATTCCAGTGTGGGACTTTTCAAGTAGGAGAGCGTGAAGTTGACCTTAGATTTGTCGCGCTGGTAGGTGCGAGCCCTATTCCAGAAGTAAAGCCAGTTCTGGAGGGTGAATTGATGAAGCTTTTTGGGCTCTGTGCCGTCGAAGGTATCAGGTTCTCGGACTTTAGCTTTGCCATTGTCCAAAGAGTGCTTCTTCATAGCTCACACAAAAGTGCGAAGAATGCGTGTAAAGTCAGCGGAGTTGTTGATGTCGAATCCAGAGTTGTTGGAAGGATCATTGCCGTCATCATCACTGCCATCATCACCATCATCACCATCATAGTCGTCACCATCACCGTAATCATTGTGATCTGGGGGACCATTGGGTGGTGGGTTGTAACCGTTATTGTTATTGTCGTTGTCATCATTATCATCATTGTCACCTCCATCACTGTTGCCATCTGGGGGCGGTGCTGGGGTGTGGGCAATGGAAGGACTAAGTGAAGCAGTAGGAGGGACTTCTGATGGCAGAGGCATGAGAGTGCTAGGGTAAGACGAATTGGCTTGGGGTATAGGAGTAGAGAAAGTGCATCGAGTTGCTGGGGCTAGTGCCGGAGCAGGAGCTGGAGCAGGAGTTCGACCTGTCTTGGAGTTCTTAGTGTTGCGTAGCATGTTGGAGAAGACTATAGTGGCAGTAGCCATGATGAATAGATTTGAAGTATGAGTTCAAATATACTGTCAAATAGCAAAAAATCGGAAGATAGCGGAAGGATATATTGGTTGAGTCGGAAGGTAGATCGTATGGACATTGGCTTCAGCTTAGGTGCTGTGCCCTTTGCAATCTATTCTGTGTCCTAGTATTTGCGAATAGTCAGAATGAGAAGTCGGAGGCAAGTCAGAGGGTCAGAAGTATTATCAGATGTAAGTCTTAATAACAAGGGCGAAGTAGGTCAGAGAGGAGTGTTAACTTTTATATTTGAACTAAGGAGTGGAGGATACAAGCGGAAGGTATTTATACTACGGAAGATAACTAGGAATGAACTTAGAGACAGAATGGTAGTATGATGTACTGAGGCTATGATGATAGTATTGTAGAAACTAATAAATGATTGTAACAGGATGAGTACAACAGCAGTCGGATGGGACAATGTGGAGAAGGCTGTGCAAAACTACAATCAATTGTTAGAGAACTATGGTGATGAAAAATATATACAATTAAGGAAGGATGAAGACAATGAATGGAAGGTGGAACGGAAGGAAAGTTGGAAGGAAAGTCGGAAGGAAAGTTGGAAGGACGGAAAGTGAGAATGGAGTTCTGGGATGTGACAGGAGGCAAGCAACTTTTCTCAACTATAATACATGATTAAATGTCATTCTGACTTAATGATAGTGGGTTAGTGGTTTCTCTTAACTCAAACACATTAATAACTGACATTATCATCTAATGACAGTAAGTGAGTGGCATTTCTTGACCTCAATATGTTGATAACTTGATGTTCTGAGCCTTATGACAGCAAGTGAATAGCTTTTCTTAACCTTAATAAATTGCCAGCTGACATTCTTATTCAATGACAGGAAGTGAGTAGCTGTTTTGATTATCAAAACATTAATATATATTATTTTCATCTAATGTCAGGAAGTAAGTGGCTTCTTTCAATCTCATAGATTAATAACTGATACTCTGATCCAACGGTAGCAGGTGGATGAATTTCTCAACCTCAGTATATTGGAACTGACATTCTAATCCAATGACAGGAAGTGGATAGCTCTCCTGAACACCAAAATATTAATATGTAACATTTTTATTCATTACAGTGGATAAGTAATGTTCTTGATACTGTAAAAAGATTAATTGATAAGAAATTATTATTAATCTTAGGTAGTAAGTAATCTCCTCTTCATTAATATAGTAAGCAGTGATATATCAACTACATATAGACAGTGAGCATCAATCAATTATTTCAAGAGAGGCAGAAAAATACATTTATTATCCAATTATATTACAGAAGGTATGGATAGCATATAAAATGTAATATATAATAGCTTATGTACCTATTTCTTTTATTTTATTAGGAGGTATGTGATTCACTATTTGCTTTTTTAGTGTATATAGGCTATTTTCCTGCTTTTAGTGGGTATATACTCTCTGATTTTATTATGGTTTTCATACTTATCATTTTATTGCAGCCTGTAAGTATATTATCTTTCAATCTTCTTTAAGTGGATATTATTGCATTGTTTGCAGAAGGTAAAATTTTATTTATTCAATTTATTGTACTTGATACATTCTCATTTCTCAGGTACATATTAATTGAACTATGATTTTGTATGATTCTTTTATTTCATTTAAGATTGTAAGTCTGCATTGCTTTTATTTTCTGTATTTCAAATCATCTTGGATTTTAGCAAGAAAAAAGGGCTATTATTGTACAAGAAAGGGATAAAATCAGGACTGATAATACAAAATTAAAAAGATGGATAGTATGATATTTGTACATTATATAGTTGAGTTATTTATTTACCTATATCCTTCATAAAGAATCCCCAATCCACAGAAGATAAAATAAGAAATTTCAGATACTATTCATAGGAGTGGTTGGTATGAGGTGCCTTTATACAAGAGAATTACTATTTATATTCTGAACAGAATCATTTATCATAAAATTTTCAATATAACCTCTATTTATATGAACTTAAGAAGCCATTTTCTGAATAGAAAGTCTAGAAGGTGCAATGGAAATATGATAGAAAAGAGGCAGAAAGTAGGAGTAATGATAATGTTGTTGGTCAAGCCATTTGGATTACTATCAAAATTGACTTCAAGCTTAGCAAAATATGTCACTCACAGTAAGCAAAAGTGATGGCACATCAAGTTTTTCCCATGACACTCTCAACTATCTTCTGCCATCACATCCAACATTTGGCCCAAATATGCATACTAAATGTCCATATATACAATATAAGTGTAAACTAGAGAGTCCTAAGAATGGTACTATCTACTTTAAAATCTTGTATGACCACCTTTAGTTACAATAACAGCACAAACATGATCAGGCATATGCTTGATGTGTTTATTAATTGATTCAATAGGTAACTGCTGCTTTAAGCTGCTCAACCATGTTTGGTGGATGCTCAAGTACATGTAGGATGCACTTTAGCTCATGCCAAACAGGTTCTATTGGATTAAGATCAGGTGATGATGGGGGATGAAACAATAGCTGGATCCCATTCTTAATAAACCATTGCTTTGTTGCATTGCTTGTGTGACTGGATGTGTTATCCTGCTGAAATTGTACAAGATGTCTTGATTGGTTCATCTCTGCATAAAAGTCCTTCAAAACACCCTCAAGGACCTATTCACAGTAACATGTGAAATTCATTCCACCTCCCTTTCCTCTTGGGTATTCCAACACAATCAATGGCCCTTTCCTATCCTCCATAATGCATCCCCAGGTCATAATACATACTGAAGACTGTTTAAAGGATGGCACAGCACATTCCTTGGCCATATTCTCATCAGCATGGTGTGTAACATAAATACAGCCTTGGTTGTTACTGAGGTAGATGTATGCCTCATCTGACCAGATAATGTTTCACCAGTCAGAAGTTGTGAAGTGGCAGTATTGCTTCCTCCAAGCAAGGTGTGTAAGCTTATAGGCTCAGGTGAGGAAAGGAACCTTGTGTGCAACCTATCAGTGGTATCCTGCTCAAGCCAGAATGTGACATGCAGTGTTGTGTGATATATTTGTTAGACCTGGTCCAAAACCTGTAGTTAGAGTTATTAGAATATTAATACAGTTACTGAATCAGTTTCAAGGCCACTGAGCAAGAATTTAATGTGCTGTAAGTTGCCAAGGATAGTGTGGTGCTTTAAAATGATAGGAGGATATTCTGAGAGTGAAGTGTTGAGTCCAATAGCTGGAGCAGAGGCTCAATGGCTAGAAGCAAGTTACTGAGGGTGAGATTGTGGATGAATCAATTGGGAGTGAGAGATCTGGCTGGAGCAAAGCTCAACAGTAAGGGAGATGATTTGGGAGAATATGGATTGATGAGAGATTTGTAGACAAAAGAGATTGGAGCCAATATAGATGGTTTAAGACAGATATAATTGGGAAGGATCAAATCCAGTATGTAAAAGATACTGAGATATGATATATGATATTTGACCAAAGATCAAAAGAGAAAATATAAGTGTAGCTAGTCTCTATGAATGTGTATGGTTTTTATAGTAAATGTGGCTAAGCAATATCTAGGGATAGGAAGGGGGACAAGTGGGTTGCTTGGTATCTAAGTGGGACAATAACATATGGAAAGCATGTGGTGGTTAAGGACATAAGTGACTTGGTAAGACTTGCCAGTTATGTGTGCACTGGTAACTTGTGTGAGCAATTCTAAGGTTGTGCATAATACCCTTGGCTAGGGTGTGGGATATGATCATGTCTGGAATGATGTGGGCAACCCATAGGGACTGTGGTTGTGGAGTATGGATGATAGCAGGGTTGGTTGAAGGTGACCTGTGTGGACAGGGCTTGGTAATTTGTTGTAGTAAAGAGTATGGATCTGGGGCTGAAATTATCCAACCAGCCAGCCTTAATAAAGTTGGTAAGTGCAGACAAGGCTCAATGTGATGCTGGAACATATGGAGAGGATAGATAGGATGGATTAGAAAGAAAAATTGGTAGGGTCATGTCAATATTCAATCCAAGCTGATTGACAACATCCTGCAGTGGCATTCTGTGGTTCTTTTGAGCTGTTTGTATGATGTGATGGTTGTTATGTTCAGTGGTCTTCAGAGGATGGCCCAAACATGGGAGGTTGGAGGTGGATCTTATGGCTAAAAACTTTTCATAAATGTTTTGTGCAGTGTTAGGGTATATTTTGTTAGATTTGGTTGCACAGCCCCTGCACTGGTTTGATAGCTGTATAGTTTGAACTGGTTTGATGACTCCTTTTGATTGTTTCATTATTTATTTGATTGTATAGCATCTGAGTACAGCTTTGCTGTGCTTCACAGTAGATAAATAGCTACCTTGCTCATTGGATTCTATAGTCAATTCTGATCCACTTTTATATCTGTGTCTGTGTCTGAGTCCTTATCCACCTCCTCTCTCTTCCAATCTTAACATATTTTTGGCTTCAGCAGCTTGTGCCACATTTCCTATCACTTGGATGTGACCAATAAGGTAGTTTTTTTTTGGAGAGTCATGCTGGTGTTGAGTAGTTTTAATAATAGCCATTTGTGGGCTCAAAGTCATGTAAATGGTAAAGAAAATGAACTAGTTAAATGGGTACATCACAGAACACACTTGTGTGAGCTTACATAAGTGGCCATCACTTTTGCTCACCATGAGTATTCAATTTTCAGAATAAATAACACTGCAATTTTTGGTTGCAAATAATAACCTTTAAAAAAAATACAGTTCCAGTAAAAATGCATGACCAGATGATTGTCAGAATAGCATTTGCAATGAAATGGAGTATTTTGTCTATATTACCATTGGCAAGATGCACTGCCACATTGGCATTTTGGCATTGCTGAAAGGCAGACACTTTTGTATATTTATTAACCATCCTTTTTATAACCCCATATACTCAATATATATAAAAAATATAGTCTGTGACACTTTAGTAGTCTAAATGTGAGTACTTAGTACCTTGTCAAAATAAGTCAGATTTATATCTTACTTTATAGTTAAATCACATACAGCCTCACATTAACTTAATTCCCAGTGCTTTACATTTCCCTATGAATCTGGATGGAGTCCAGATGGGCCCAGGTACTGAGGTGAACTTGTTAGACCCAGTCCAAAAACCTATAGATAGAGTTAATAGAATACTAATATAGTTACTGAATCCATTTTAAGAGCCACTGGGTGAGAATTGAATGTGCAGTAAGTTACCAAGGATAGTGCAGTGCTTTAGGAATGTCTGAGGATGTTCTAAGAGTAAGGTGTTGGGTCCAGTAGCTGGAGCAGAGGCTCAATGGCTTAAAGCAAGTTACTGAGAGGGGGAAGAGCAACAAATCAATTGAGAGTAGAAGATCTAGCCAGAGTGAGGCTCAACAGCAAGGAGATTATCTAGAAGCATATGGGTTGATAGGAGATTTAT
>JASFCX010000375.1:0-12728 GCA_036937015.1 Crucibulum parvulum | reverse complement strand
GTGCTCGTGAAACACTTCACGTACTTGCGTTGGGTTATTGAGGCATCGTAAAATGTAGTTCAGGAAGTTGACTAGGGATTCCGCTTCAAGTGTAGCATTGTTTTGAACGTTCGAGGGAAGTGGCGTGACAGAATTATCATCTTGATGGTTACGGAAAGGGTTTCTATTAGGTTCCGCATTGCCATGATTATTGTTATGAGAGTTCTTGTCACTCTGTATATACGATGCCTCCGTCAGCTCTTCCTGAAATCTACTTGTGGAAACCGCTAGCAGAAGATATAAATTTGTTAGCATTTTCATGACAGGCGAGTGAATGCTTGAGTACTTACCAGGAGGAAGAGTATTAGTCTCCTCTGAGCTATCTGAGCGATCAGAAACTTCGGGCTTTAACCGTATAGGGGAGCTAAGACCGGGCGGGTACATCCCCGCATTATCTGAGAGTTGTCTATCTAATTTCCTCTTCAGAAAGGGAGTAACCTGTGGTTCATCGGGACCGAGTACTGCAGCGAGCTTTATGTTCTGACTCGGCAGCATTGGATCTTGTTGGTTGAAATATTGTGCTAGAGAAGCATTCTCTTCCGCCACATCGCTACTGCCACAGTCCCCATTCCTATCCCACCACTCCGGAGGGATAGAAGGGCGAGAGGGAGGCACGCCAGGACCAAACACATCACCGACATCATCTCGTTGCGAGTGAGAGTGATGGTCTCTGATACTGGCAGGACGTTCAACCCAACTTGACTGAGCCATCTGTGAATTTGTAACAGGAAGATTTTGTGTTCTTGGTGTGGCCGGTACGCAGGGGAGTTCGTTGTTTGTGTCGAAGTTTTCCTCCGCTATCGTGCTTGGAACAGTTGCTGTGCCCCTGGACTCTTCATATGCCTCAGGCGCAGACGGTTCAAGATGTGAAATTGAACTAGAAGTTGCAATTGGTCGCAGAGCATCGGCTTCTTCTGCGCTTGTGGAATGGTCCAAGTGGTTCAGAGGAGTTCTGTGCGAGTTAGGAGTCTGGCTGAGAAGCATGCCAGGGGCATCCGTGGCCACCCTTGGTCCAGAGGCGTCTACCGTAGCTGTCGTGGGAGCAGGGACCGCAGAATGGATGGGTACAAGAGCCTCAAGAACCTGGATGATGAAGTGACGACCTCCGAAGAAGGCCGAAACATAGTTTCGGGGTGCAACTGACGTACCAGTGTAAACTATAGCGACATGTCCAGGGTGCTGTAGAGAAGGTACTGGAGTATCTTTGAATTCGCGATGGAACCGAATGGAGTACTGGGTACTACCAATAGCGAGCACGCTGTACATGTTGACCTCAGGCTCTATGAAGACACATCCTGAACTTGGCTGTGAGGGACTAGTTTGGTTTACAGTGACGGGTACTTGGGTAGACAGTGTAGATCCCAGTGGCTCTGGAAGGGGAGGAATAGTCTCCTGCGAAGCTGACAAAGTGGGAGGAACAGTATTTATCACAGGTGTGGGAGCTGGGGTTTGTTCTTGTTGAGGAGACGCTTTTCGTGGACGTAAGAACGTAGCACCCGCGATATTCCTTCTTTGGGAGCCGGTCTTCTTGTTCAAGGGAGATGGAGCCGCAGCTGGAGTCAGTGGCGCCTTTCCGCGTCGAAGGATACGATTAAAAACTCCAGGCGTCCTCGGAGGTGTTGCAGGATGGACTGCTGAGATGACGGTTAAAATGTCAGCCATGTCCTAGGTAGTGTGTAACCCGCGGTCGCTGTATGCAATATAATTCGTGAATGTCGTGGATGATTCCGTCACTGATCCAGTCAGATCGTATATAAGTTAACGCAAGTCTGGTTAAACAGGAATGTTGTTAGATTCGTCACCGCGTACACTGAGTTTCAGTCGCCGTACCGTGGCAGAAATAGAGTATTGACTGAAGTTAAGTAGAGACCACCTCTTGTTTAAGTATACTGGACGATTTCTAGCGTTGACAACAGAAAAGATTTGTGGGTCCCGTTGTTATTGTCCATACGCATCCTCAAGGTCAGAATAAGACAAGAACTTCGATTGACGCCCGGCAAGAACAAAACCATATTTCTTTGTTGTGACATTGGGTATGAAGTGCATTTCGACCAGATGTAGAACAAAAGTAAGACCGAATAGTTTTATTCTTCGCTTGGAGTGCGGTTTACAGAAGAATAAATGACTCTAACGACGTTGTGGCGGTGGGATGATGGTGGTCAAGAGAAAAGTCCAAAAGTAGTAATGATCAACTTAAGGAACAACAGAAGACTCGATCTTAGCCGAGGTACAAATCACAACTCAGCGAGTGTCTTATTGGCACAAGGGAAGAGGAACGAAAGGAAGAAACGCGAGCGTCAATGGGTTAAGAAGTTGCGTCATCGTAACCACAACAACGTTTGGAGGACACAGTAAGGTATCAGGTTATCATTGAAATAATAAATACTATAAATCTCTAGTAGTATTATATTCTAAGAGTATAACATTCTAACGGTATTATCGTGCGTCTAATCCATACATATGCGATTTATAGTGTCGAAATCCTCGCAGCATCCATTCCCTTCCTAAGAGCCTCTAGACCCGCCATATTCTCCTTGCGTCTCTCGTCGAGGGAACCGGAGAGCGCCTGGTCCCACCACCTCTCCGATTCCGGAACGTCTCTCCACCCACCCTTTAGCAACGCTGCCAGCGCCTTCGTACTTCCACCCTGAGGCTTAGACCACACCGCCTTTGCTTTCGCCCAGTGCGGGGGAGGGTTCGTGCGAGAGTAGGCAGCGACTTCGCCATCAGATGATGGGGGAACGCTGAATCCGTTGATTGCGAGCGCGAGCGTAGGGGGGACGGTGATGCGGCCCATTTTGAAGCACACCAGCGAGACGCAGACGGTGTGTAAGATGGCGCCGTCGGGCTCTTCCTTGCCTGCGAGATTTGCGGCAACGGTCTTCAAATCGGTGAAGGTCTCTCCAGAGGTGGTGGCGCGGGGTAACGGGGTAGGTGCAGAGGAGACGTCATTGGAGGCGGGGGTACGGAGGGACGGGTGGAAGAGGTTTTCCGTCGTCGGTTCGGGTTGGGGAGATTCAGATTTGGTAGTAACCTTCTTGGGTTGCTTTCCTTTTGGCTTTGTAACGAACTTTGAGATGACGTAGATCTTCGACAATAGTTAGTAAAGATCTGAGCACGAAACATATAGAAACGCACCCATTTTTGATCCCAACCACCAATCGAAGTCCTCACTTCATACTTGGCAAGCATAGGGATCTCACGAATGAAGTGGTAATGTGTTTCTGCATGGCTATGAGATTCCCGTTCTCGGTTGTAAAACAAGGATAAAACGGACCAGCTAGAGGCATCCACGACCCCGCTCGGAATGTCAATGGGAACAATGCAAGCGCACATTTGAAACGCGCTCCGTCCAGAGTCTAAAAGATATGTGGCATTGGACAAAGGTTGAGTAGTAGACTACACACCTTTGCATAACTTGAGTTGCTCAAGTGACCATTGAAGTCGCTATCATCAATGCCTAGAATGAGGTCAGAACATGGATGAAGGATCGAACTAACGAACTTACTTGCCCATGACCGATACGGAACTACCATAGCGAATGGGTTCGCGCCAATTGGTGTGATGGAATCCAGCCACCGATCCTCCGCCATATCCTGTACTTTCTTGGGCTTAAACATGATGCTCCATCGCAGGAGGCGGTACCGAATGCGAATAGCGAATACAGGTCGGAAAACGCGGACTACCAAGTCAAAATTCAGCTGTGCACACGACTAAAATGAATGCGTCTACTCACAGTGCCATGCAAGGGGTATTGACCGCACATTTGCTAAGACCAGAAGGATGGCGAGATACTTGGCTACCACGGGGATTGAACGTAGAACTGACGCGAAAGCGCCGGTCAATAGAGGTTCCAGCATTGTCAAGAATGTTTTTGGTGTCCGCCTAGCTGAAACGACGCTCATTTTTGTACCCGCCTGGCTGTGGATAATGGATAAACTGGCCGTGTTGGGGATGAACAGTTGACGCTTGTGCATAATCTGGGGCGGCTCGGCATACGCAATTACCGGTCCCTGTCGTGATTAGATTAGATTTACGTCCATATTTAGCCTATTCTAGCCTGTTGTCCATCGCAACAGCGGCGTGTTTAGTTCAAACTAGCGCAGCCTCCGAGTCCACGGAACACCATGCCTGCAAAAAAGCAAAGATCTTATCCTATTAGAGATGTGCTCGAAAGCATCTCCCCTCCGCCATCGACTACGGCACCTGCTAGTGGTCTCAGAGTTACTGATGAAATGAAACAAATCCTTGCAAAGCCTGGGTATATATCCGTGGAAATGGGAGGTCAAAGACTTCGCACGTTGTACCTTGACAGTACGTACTCTAAACCAATAATAGCTTTCCAACTTCTTGACGCTTATAAATATACATCGTAGAAAGCGTAGGTTTCACCGACAGCGAGCTTTCTGACTTTGGACAGGCTTGTTTCTTCGGTTCCGTAGACGATATTATTCAAGTAAGTGAGATGACAAAACATGTTAGCAGCGATCTCGACGACTCCACCAGGCGTTCCAGATGAACCAAGCACCTGATCTGTCTGCAACTGAAACGGAATTCAAGTTTGGATATGCAACCCTCGTCATCTTCGGCTCTCAGGGCGTAAGAGGCCTTGCAATGCAACCCAACCATCTCGAAACACTCAAGTGCCTCATATCTCACGGACTTCCCTTGGACATTCCCGACATCTGTGGCCACACTGCTCTTCACCACAGCGTCTTCAATGACGCCCTAGTGCGGAAAGGAGAGTTGCTTCGTGTCCTCCTCGAGTCCGGAGCAGACGTGGACAGACAGAATCGCTATGGAGGAACTCCACTCTGCAGTGCTATAATGCGAAACGATATCGTAGGCATTGAGTTGCTCATGGAGTTTGGTACAGACTTGGATATAAAGGACTCCGATGGAGTAACTCCCAGGTCCTTCTTCCCGTCTGCAGGACCGCAGGTCACCGCTGTCATTCAGAAATGGATTGGAAAACGGAAGGGAGAGGTAGCCCCACGAGTGGAAAAGAGATGTGACGCATGCGGCGACAATCAGAAATCATTGAAGAACTGTGGAAAGTGTCAAGTTGCGAGGTATTGCTCTGTCGAGTGCCAACGTACGTCTATTTTCCCAAGTTAGTGCGGTCGGCTTTGACATGTCCCTGTAGAAAAACATTGGCCAACACACAAGAAGACGTGCCAGCCTTTTGGCCCGTCCAATACTGCCACGCTTAAGCCCCATTACGAGGGCGTTGCGAGTCTCATGCCCACCTCGAACATAGCCCGCAAGGTCTCTGGTATTCCCACAGCAGCAATTCCTGAGTCACATTTTCGCCCTGCAAATCTTCCAAAGGGCCTCGAGAAGGAGACGAAGAGCATCATCATCAAAGTACAGGTTCCCATGCACCAAGGGGCTACTCCTCTCCTCATATACAGCAAGAAACGCGATTTTGTATGTATGGTACGAAGAGACGAATGCCCGAAGGGATATGATAGTGTTTCAAAGGTTGTGAAAACAAAGGGTGTAGGAGGTGTAAAAGCCTACTTCGCAGCAGAGTTGAAGAGCAAGGACGAGTTGGTTGTCAAAATCTCGGAAGTTTTGGCGGAGCAACCATTCTAACTTTTCTTTTCTTTTCTTTTGGAGTCCAAGGTCTCGGTCGGAAATAACTCATCAATTTACAATACCTAAGTACTAATCAGAGTGTATCAATATATCAGTTCTACAATTCGAATCCATCCTGGTCAGCTAATTACCAAATTCTTTACCTCTAAAGAGTACTCGCATCGTATAATATACTACACCTGAAATCCCTTCATTCCAGGCTGTTTCTTGCATTTCTCCCTGATGTTGTGTAAATGCACTCAGGTCATCGATTTCATTGCCTCGACGCGAGGCAATGTCTTCATGGTCATCATGTGACAGACATCTAGGTTCGGGCAGATTTTTAAAATCCACATATTCTCCATCACTTCTCAGAGATTCAAGGCCAGAGAAGAGTTTAGCAAGTTCCTGAACTATGCATTCGGATCCAGTGCCTGTCAATGACAGCGTCCTGATAAAAGAGGGCTCCGGTCCCGGCTTTAGTACTGGACCATCTTTCCAAACTTTTTCTGGTAACTACCCCAAGTGTTCAGAGTAGATATAGGATATATCTAACGTATGAAGCTGATTGGGCAGAGAATATATCCAGACCTCGTTACATACGCGCCGAAAGCCGTTGTTAATTTCGACAAACATTGTATGGAGATTTGGAAATAGCGACTTGCTAAAGTCGATTGATTTGAAATAGGGCATGAAGTCTCCCTCATAGAGTCTGTGATAAGCGAATTTCAGAGAACGGTCGTCTTTGACTGAGATGGATTGGCATTGAACAGAAATTGGATAACTATTCCTCATGTCTTGGAAAGTGGTAGCACTGTGTTTTCGGACTAGTTTGTGATACCAGGCATAGTACCTTTTATTGACAAGAAATACATCCCGCCTCGAGATGGTAGTGAAGATACTGTTCCATTCAACATTTACCAACGGAAGTGACTTCATAAGAAGGATGCGATGTTCTGTAGAGAGACTTGACATCCACACCGTATGGATAATTGTGACGAGAAGATTAGACAGTATTGCTGGCATTGATGGCTTCGAACATATCGTGTCTGGTTAGAATATGTCTGCTGTTTTGCACTGCCGCAATATCTGTGAAGCTGTTTCAGTATATTTCAGTGTGATGTCATTGGAAACAATCTAAGAATATACCAGTGAAGACGATCGAAGCATGTCTCATAACAGTACTCCCGAGGAAGACCTAAGCGGAACGGCTGGAAGAAAGTGTACTAGTAGCTGCCTGTGGTTATTAGTACGAATTCTGAAGGTCTATTTCATTTGTACATGCATTGTGACTTATATTAATTAGTAGTACTCCACTTCCGCGCTGTCAAGTCTAAGGGCGCCGGTAACTGGACAAATTCATCAAATTCTCGACCTCGTTTTAGTAACTTAGAATTTAATCTTTTCTCTCAAAATTCGCATCGTCTCTTTTGCGAACTCTTCCGGTACCTGCTTTGCAAAAACCTTCAATATCTCTTCAAACTGATCGGAATGGGGCTCTTCGATGGTGATGCATATGACCCTCATCAAATGCGCTGCAAATGCTTCAATTCCCTCCTCTCTCTCCGGCCCTGACTCAGGTAGAGCACGGAATTTCCGGAACGCGTCTGGATCGATAGTTCTGGCTGTGGAAACTTTCTTGCCGTCTAGCCAAAGTGTTGTAAGGTTAGGAAACACTGCAGCAGCAGCGAAGCATTCCGGAGACTCCATTCCACAAACATGCAGCGTGCGTACTCCTGTTATCTCCCGAGTATAATGGTAGGTCGGCCATAAAGTATGCATACGAACCATCCGAAAATCCTCGTCTATTTTTGTCCTGGTTTCATCCGTAATATGAAGCAGCCGGATAGTATGCACCTGTTCTGGGACAAAGTATATCCACCAATCCCGGTCCAGGAAACAAGGCATTGAGTTGATGTAGTTTACGCCAATTTCCCGAAGACTGTTAAGACATCCAAGTGGCCTTCCCGCAAGTATGGCACCGCGTCGAATCGTGGGTACTGATATGATGGCTGCTTAACCGAATCTTCATGAACAAATGTTATTGAGTAGCAATTTTCTCGTGCATGACAGCGCATTTCCTCGTCAAATATTGGACATCCTTCCTGGGTAAACTTTCGGTGCCAATGGTAATATGCCTCACTGGGAACGTGGACATTTTCGAAAGCCACTTGTGTGATAAGTCTGCTCCAGTCTTTCGAAACCAACAACCAAGAGGTCATTATTCCGACACGCTCCTGCAGTGTGAGAGGAAGAGACCATGTAGTATTTGTTATGCGTAGGAGAAGGCCAGGAGGAAAATGACAGTGATTAACGGGACTCTGAGAGATAGACATGGTATGTTGATCTATGATGGTTACGTATCATACTTCTGACATACAGCAGTGGCACTATATTTAAGACATTTCAGAGTTAATAGAGTCTATAAATAGATTATACCGGCAATATTTACTCTTCGCATCCAAAATACCAACTGCTGCTGAGCACACACCAAGGACGTTATTTCTTGAGAAATGATAGGATTTGAACGAGAAAGAACTTCTGGAAAGGCCAGTTAACGAGTGCCTGGTGCAGACTGGTGAATTTACCTCCGCCTTGTATTTTTGAAACATCTGAGTCTCAGTGCTCGAGTAAGACAGGAGACCTCTTGCTTTTCATTCCCCTCCACCGCTACCACCAACTACCGAAAAATTTCTACTTTGCTGCAGCTGCCTTCCTCTCTGCCTCCTACAATGCGGAATATAATGAAAATCACTACCACTATCAGTGACACCACTATCACCCCCACAACCGAGAACACCGCCAGCATCACCCTCGACAGGTACACTGACCCAACAACAACCTCCAATCCTCCACGACAAACACCTTCTCCTCCACCTCCCAGATATGATCCCTCACATTCTTCGTCACGTTTGCAGCAGCCACTATCACCCACTCCGCAGCCCTTTGCTGGCCCTTCCAATCGGTTGGCGCAAGCATGTTCGACACATGGCGTGGTTGCCGGTAGTATTTGTCCCCAACAATCTGGTCTGACAAAACCACACCATATAGTACATCTTCTCTTAAGTATAACAATTATCAACTGAGTACTGTTGCAGAATAAAGCCCTTGGGGAGCTCGAAGCGACGCTCAATAGGGATGGAAAATATTGCGTTCCACCCCATTGTATTGGAACTCATCGGTTTCATCTCCGTGTAAACCATGTGTGTTACATACTACTTGGTATTGTATGCTACTAACTACTTATAATTGATAGCAATTATTGTATTACTTTGGCAAAGGATTCGGAACTATGATGGAATATGGGATTAATATAGCTGGCGATGTGCAAGGCGAAGTGGTTCCTCTTGTCCTCGCAATTTCGGATGTAATGGGACTAATAAAGAAAGTAGTGGATAAGTCCAAAGTATGTCAACGTTTTTTTTTTTGAAGATTTCATGATATTGAATCCCTCAAAAGCGAAATTCAGAAAAGTTGGAGGAATTCCTCGGAGTTTTGGATATGACAATGAGGACCTTGTACACGCACCTTGTGCAAAGAACCAAAGTACAGCAGCTCGATAAGGATCCAGCTTTACATTTTTTGGAGTTACTCCATGGGTAAGTAAGAGACATCCACTTCATCACAGGGGCTCTTCTTACAGTACCACACATTGTAGTCTTTGCAAGAAGTTTCTACATGCAGCCAAAAAGGTCCAGAAAGAGAATTTTTTTCTATGGAACATGAACGCCTTGGTGGGACGGCATCAATTCAACATATCAGATTGGTACAACCGCCTCCATGATATATATATCGACGTATCTGTGAGCCACCTGTTGTCCTCCTTATTATTAAACTTATTGGTAATATACAGTGTCTCTGTGCAATACAAGTTTACAACATCACCTCCCCAGTGACAGAGTGTGCCAGAACCATTCGAATCAACTCTAACATTTAGATCGATTGACCACATTCAATGGACACAGAATCTCGAGTATTCACATGAATATTCAATAGATGTGGAACCAGTGTATGATATGTATCTGAAGTATTCATTTATAAAAAGAAATGGCCGTGGTGTTGCCCCGATATATGAAGAAGGTGTTTTTCAGATCGCTCGATCTTGGGACGCTCACTCCTGGTGTGGGCTTATTTACAACAGAGTGAAGTCATTTGGGAGATGTATTATAAAGTGTCAAAATTTGACAAATAAGTTAATCAACTTTGATGCAATCTACCTGAAAGATTCACCTTTCGTAAAGTTTGTGGGACAATTAAATTTCATAAAATAGGAAATATTTTCAGCACATTTCCAGATCAGTTTGACTACAGATCTAGAGGAAGTAAGCGTATGTACGCGTTACTTTCCTCTCACATCATTATGGACGGACCTGCCAACTTCGATCACAAACTCCCTGCGTTCGATCCGCATGCACCCCCGCGTCTACATACATGTCTACACCTGCATCCTCGTCCTACTTCCAGACCCTCGCCAACTGAACCAACTCTTCTAACAGTCATTCATCATACCCAAACTTAGCTTCTGTTCCCCGCGGATGAGGTTAAAGGTGCGCCTGTAAGCATGGCATACTTACAACGAGCCATCTGTTTATATACTGTCCGACATTAAGAAGCATATTGTTTCTTAAGATCTTAATAACTTCTTTTGCTTAACGGCTAAAGTGTACCAGTTGCGTTCAGACAGGCAGCAGGCTTTCAGCGCCGTTATGACTTCTTGCCTATCATATCTTCTCTCATACAACCTGACTAGCGGAATCTTCTTCCTCGCTAGACGTTAAATTGTTGTCTTAGGATGTACATCATGCTGAATGAGAATGCTTTACTTGCGCCAGCGAATACGGCTCAAAGTACGTACCAACATTCTCACATTCCTTCCCCCCATAACTTTCTCTATAGCTCATATACCACGCATACGTGACATCTTATATTTTCCCACCCTTCCTCATAAAGCTACCATCGCTAGTAAAGTATTCAGCGACAATATCTCCAATGGCAACACACTCTCCATCATCCGCAAATTGAGAAGGCCGAGAGAAAAATGACAGTGATCAACGGGACTCTCAGAGATAGACATGGTATTGCTGATCTATGGCTGTTACGTATCGCATTTATGACATGCATTAGAGGCACTATATTTGAAACCAGCAATATTAGAGGGGGGGTGAGCATCTTGACTCTTCGCACCCAAAATCTGCTGATGATAGCAGAAATTTTCAGAAGGACGTCGCTACTGGGAAGAGGGGTGGTACGTCTTGAAATAAATGGTGAGTTTTAAAGGAGAAGTGCGAGAGAGAATAAGATGACATACTCTGAGTCATACACAAGTAATACAAGAAAATATCCCGTACTCTATTGAGATGCTGTGACGCGTCCGCGGCGTTGTGATTCTATTAGGAGACAGGCTGATTAGCGACATGAATTACCGGGGATGAGAAATTAACTCACCATAATTCGTGATCGCTGAGCATATACCCATAACCCAACAACTTAATCCAAGCACGATGCAGCCTCCAGCAAAATGCGAGCTAGAGACGATGCTGACTGAATTGGACCCGAGACCAAAAAGGACACTAGACATAGGAGATTGTAGAGTCCTTGAAACTGTAATCGAAATGATGACAACTTGGGGAATCAGAGCTCGAGCACTCATGTTATGCGTCATCGCTGGGGACACCTGATGGAACAGAAACTAGTTACCCTTTATGGTACCAGAATGTGTATAATTTCAAGTCTCTCAGCCAATCAGATGGCAGCGTTTATTTCGAGTGACATGACGCGTTACGTGACCGAACTCCCTCATTTCAAACAAGTCTTTTTGATCTGCGCCCGAGGAGCGAGCACCTCGTACCCCTAGCTTAACAAGTCGTACTCGCAGACGCCGTTATGGTCAGTCTATCAAATCGACAAGCTCGATGGACGTCCTACGGTATCGCCTGCAAACCAAAAACGGACGATGCCAATGCTAACGCTGCCTACCTAAGGCAGCCAAACAACAATACGTTGCATACAGAGTTCCTTGGTGCGTAGTACCTTCCATCGAGAGTGGGGGCGCGTCACAATTCACTGTAGAGTACCTATAACATGATATTCTATACTAGCTCTACCACTACGACCACTACATTGGAATACATAACGAATACATAACCAACCCCAGCGCCACTCAATGACGGCAGCCTGCCTTTTCCCGGATACATACCAGTCGTTACTGTGCACGCACCAAGGACGTTATTTTCTTAAGAAATGATGGGATTTGAAGGAGAATTAGTGCAGACTGGTGAGTTTTCTCTTGGTGGATTTGCCTCCGCCGTCTATTTTTGGAACATTTAAATCTTAGTGCTCGAGTAAGACATCAAGCCTCCCGCTTTTCGTTCCCTTCCACTACCACCACCACCAACCATCGACAAATTTCTCCTTCTCTGCAGCAGCAGCCTTTTCCTCTCTATCTTCTACGATGGGGAGTATCCTAATACTCAACGCCGCGATAACCTTCGAAAAATATACTACCCTCACAACGACTTCCGCTCGGAGAGCACGGTCACCTTCCCCTCCACCAGACAGAGGTCGTTCTTTACCATCGCCATCTCCTTCGCGGTATCGGACTAGACGACTCGTCCGCTCCTCGCAATCAATATCACCTTCCCGATATCACGCTCGACAGCCTGCTGGCCCTCCCCATCCGTCGGCGCGGGCAGGTTCGCCGCCTGGCATGGTCGGTGGAAGTCATCCCTCCACTCCTCCACGGAGAACCGCCTCTTCTTCACCTCACAGAGTTTGTCCCTCACGATCTTCATCTCCGCCACCTTCGCGACATCACGCTCGACAGCCTGTCACTGGCCCTTCCCATTCGTCGGCACAGGCAGGTTCGCCGCATAGAGTTCGTCCCCCACACCAGGTATATCTTCTTCTTAAGTATAAATAACTATCACTGAGTACTGCTGCAGAATGAAA
Organism: Crucibulum parvulum; assembly: GCA_036937015.1. Lineage (NCBI taxonomy): Eukaryota > Fungi > Basidiomycota > Agaricomycetes > Agaricales > Nidulariaceae > Crucibulum > Crucibulum parvulum. Next base: position 161 of record JASFCX010000375.1, on the reverse strand, counting down.
TCATCCCGGAAGTTGGAGCGTTGCTCAATAAGGATACTCTGCGTCCTGCTCCGCCTCGTAGTTGGCATCATCGCCGGGAACATTACGTATGTCACTTACTATTCGGTATTGTATGCTACTAACTGCTAATGATTGGTAGCGAGACCTATACTACTTCGGCA
>JASFCX010000373.1:0-12898 GCA_036937015.1 Crucibulum parvulum | reverse complement strand
ACTCAGCTAAAACAACATTTTATTCAATGACATTTTACTTTTCTCAGATATATAAACATTTTCTGGGTTGATGCCACTAATGAAGATACCATCTCTGCCAGCTTAAAAGGGATTGCTTCCACTCCAGAAGCCAAACATGCTGCAGTAGATGAAACCCCTGAATCAGTCCTCATGTGGATAGCTTCTCTGTTGAAGAAATGGCTTTTAATTTTTGATAATGCAGATGGAGAGCCTAACATGATTGAAAAATATCTACCTCCAAACAATACTGGAGATATTCTTATTACCAGCAGGAACCCTAACATGAGATTTCTTACCACTAACAAGAATTCCATTGAACTGGATGGGATGAATATGGAAGATGCTATAGCTTTGCTTTTAAAAGGATCTAACTTGGAAGAAAAAATGAGTGAATCCATTCAAGAGGCTGCTGAAAGAATAGCCATAATCCTTTTTTGTCTTCCTCTTGCCATTGATCAAGCTGGTGCTTATATCACTTCTGGTCTCTGCAGCATATATGACTATCTTGAACTTTATTTAGAAAATAGAAAAGAACTTATGGATCATCCATCTTTCAGAGGAGCTTCTAAATATGAACAAACTGTTTATGGAACTTGGGAGCTTTCATACAAAAAGATTCAATCAATGGCAATAGATCCATCAAATATTGAATATACTCAAGCTGCTCAAACAGCCATTTTTATTCATCAGATTATGGCATTTTTCCATCATGAAAATATAATGGAAGATATATTCTCTAGAGCTGCTGAACAATATATTGCAATAGATGTGGAAAAAATGGCTAGTAAAGGGCTTCCATTAGCTGTTTTGCATTTAAATGAGCAACAATTGCTTATTAATGATGGCAAATGGAATAAAATAAAATTCCGGTCTGGTATCCAAATATTACTGTCATATTCCTTGATCAAAAAAGGATCATTAAATGCTACATACCATATACACCCAATGGTTCATACCTGGTGTAAAGATAGAATGACAGAATATGAGAGAGAAAAGGCCACTTTCTTAGCAATGTCTTTGCTGGGATACTCTGTTAGCAAGTCTAATGATATATCAGACTATATATTTAATCTTGCACTTGCCATACATATGAAAATGAATCAACTATACATAGTAGATATATGCATACTGAATTCATACTATGATGACATATATGTTTCTTTTGCTGGTGTTTTTCATCAGAATGGAAATTGGAGTGAGGCAGAGAAATTGCAAGTTGAAGTAATGGAGAAAAGACAGCAGCTGCTAGGTCCAGCTCATCCAGATACATTAACAAGCATGGGAAATCTGGCTTTAACATACTGCAATCAAGGCAAATGGACTGAGGCAGAGAAATTGCAAGTTGAAGTAATGGAGAAAACACAGCAGCTGCTAGGTCCAGCTCATCCAGATACATTAACAAGCATGGGAAATCTGGATTCAACATACCAGAATCAAGGCAAATGGACTGAGGCAGAGAAATTGCAAGTTGAAGGAATGGAGAAAACACAGCAGCTGCTAGGTCCAGCCCATCCAGATACATTAACAAGCATGGAAAATCTGGCTCTAACATATCAGAATCAGGGCAAATGGACTGAGGCAGAGAAATTACAAGTTGAAGTAATGGAGAAAAGACAGCAGCTGCTAGGTCCAGCTCATCCAGATACATTAACAAGCATGGGAAATCTGGCTTTAACATACTGCAATCAAGGCAAATGGACTGAGGCAGAGAAATTGCAAGTGGATGTAATGGAGAAATCACAGCAGCTGCTAGGTCCAGCTCATCCACATACATTAAGAAGCATGGGAAATCTGGCTGAAACATACAGGAATCAGGGTAAATGGACTGAGGCAGAGAAATTGCAAGTTGAAGTAATGGAGAAAATACAGCAGCTGCTAGGTCCAGCTCATCCACATACATTAAGAAGCATGGGAAATCTGGCTGAAACATACAGGAATCAGGGTAAATGGACTGAGGCAGAGAAATTGCAAGTTGAAGTAATGGAGAAATCACAGCAGCTGCTAGGTCCAGCTCATCCAGATACAGTAACAAGCATGGGAAATCTGGCTGTCACATTAATGAATCAGGGCAAATGGACTGAAGCAGAGAAATTGCAAGTTGGAGTAATGGAGAAAATACAGCAGCTGCTAAGTCCAACTCATCCAGATACATTAACAAGCATAGCAAATCTAGCTTCAACATACTGCAATCAGGGTAAATGGACTGAGGCAGATAAATTGCAAGTGGAAGTAATGGAGAAGACACAGCAGCTGCTAGGTCCAGCTCATCCAGATACATTAACAAGCATGGGAAATCTGGCTGTAACATACAGGAACCAGGGCAAATGGACTGAGGCAGAGAAATTGCAAGTTGAAGTAATGGAGAAAAGACAGCAGCTGCTAGGTCCAGCTCATCCAGATACATTAAGAAGTATGGGAAATCTGGCTTCAACATACTGGAATCAAGGCAAATGGACTGAGGCAGAGAAATTGCAAGTTGAAGTAATGGAGAAAAGACAGCAGCTGCTAGGTCCAGCTCATCCAGATACATTAAGAAGCATGGGAAATCTGGCTTCAACATACTGGAATCAAGGCAAATGGACTGAGGCAGAGAAATTGCAAGTTGAAGTAATGGAGAAAAGACAGCAGCTGCTAGGTCCAGCTCATCCAGATACATTAACAAGCATGGGAAATCTGGCTGGAACATTAATGAATCAGGGAAAATGGACTGAGGCAGAGAAATTGCAAGTTGAAGTAATGGAGGAAATACAGCAGGTGCTAGGTCCAGCTCATCCACATACATTAACAAGCATGGGAAATCTGGCTGTAACATTAATGAACCAGGAAAAATGGACTGAGGCAGAGAAATTGCAAGTTGAAGTAATGGAGAAAAGACAGCAGCTGCTAGGTCCAGCTCATCCAGATACATTAAAAAGCATGGCAAATCTGGCTGGAACATTAATGAATCAGGGCAAATGGACTGAGGCAGAGAAATTGCAAGTTGAAGTAATGGAGGAAATACAGCAGGTGCTAGGTCCAGCTCATCCACATACATTAACAAGCATGGGAAATCTGGCTTTAACATACTGCAATCAAGGCAAATGGACTGAGGCAGAGAAATTGCAAGTTGAAGTAATGGAGGAAACACAGCAGCTGCTAGGTCCAGCTCATCCACATACATTAAGAAGCATGGCAAATCTGGCTCAAACATTAATGAGCCAGGGCAAATGGACTGAGGCAGAGAAATTGCAAGTTGAAGTAATGGAGGAAACACAGCAGCTGCTAGGTCCAGCTCATCCACATACATTAACAAGCATGGGAAATCTGGCTTTAATATACTGCAATCAAGGCAAATGGACTGAGGCAGAGAAATTGCAAGTTGAAGTAATGGAGAAAAGACAGCAGCTGCTAGGTCCAGCTCATCCAGATACATTACTAAGCATGGCAAATCTGGCTTCAACATACCAGAATCAAGGCAAATGGACTGAGGCAGAGGTTCTTTTAGTTAAAGTGGCTATAAAAAGAAAAGAAATTTTGGGATTTGATCATCAAGATACACAACACACCTTGAAAGTTGTGAAGGATGTTCATCAGATAAAAAATGATAATATCTGATTACAAGCCTTTTTTTCCAGAAGTATTTAAAAGAAATTCCTCTTCTATAAATACAAATAGATAAATACATATATAATCATCTTCACTCTTTGTGTCATGTACTTCAAATGCCACTGTATTCTCAGTTGTATTTTTTTTTGTGTATTGCTATATGTTGTTTGTATTTCCTCAATTAGTGCTTCAGTCTCATTATCTGACCATCTATGTCTTGACTTGGTCTTACTCCATGCATAGCCACCTACATTTTTGACATAGCTGTATGCTCCAGTTCAGAGTTTGACCTCACCATTTTTCTCTGTTCTTATATCCCATCAAACATATTATATATATATATGTCAATTTATTGTCCTTGGGGAGAACCTGGGGATATCCTACTTTTGACACTCTCATACTCACAAGTGGCCACACTCAGATTGATCACTAACCATGCTTGCCAGATAAAGTGCATCTAGTAAGTACACTTGGCCAATCACATATTTGCATTCACCACAGTCATACTTGACCCCACCATACTCAAACTCATTTCAGCTTTCCAGTGACAGGGCAGCTAGGACTTTCAAAACTATTGGAGGAGAGACTCACATGCCTGCCTCCTGTCAGTCTCCTAGCCACAGTTGTGCATCCAAAATAAGGATGATTGGTTGGCTGGCATGCATACAGTTGGTGCCTGCTATTTACTAGTCTTTAATAGTCCCTATTTACTTCTGTAGACTCCCATAGTATAAAAGGTCTTAGGTAGAACAGAAAAACCTCAGTCATTTCCTTATCAACTGAGGTATATTATATTTCCTTCTTCTTATGCTATATCATTGCTAAAACCCCTGCTACCATTTAGATAATTACATTGTCTAATAGCTAGCTTATGAATTCAGTTGTTTCCTTACCAACTGAGATACTTACATTGTCTAATAAAAATTCACTAAATGCAATAATTTACACTCCCCCACCTGGTCTGATTTGACTCCAAGTGGTCTGATGGACCACTTAGACTTAGGTTGGACTTGCTCAGACTTTGACCTCATCTTAAAATTCAATTCAAATTTTTGAAGTGTTTTTATATCAGCTCAAACCCAGCTTGGACCTAGCTTGGACTTAACATAAAATATCTGTATGTATATTGAATAACCACTGATAATACTGTATTACATAGTTATCTCTATGTCCTGCAACTAAATTTAGAGCTAATATATTCAAAGGAGCTAGATTACAGTATGTTTAATACATGAAGTTAGTAACTCCAGAGTCTGTGGTTGATATATTAATGCTGTTGAGAAATAACAAATAGCTTACTAGCAGTTTGATGAGGCTATCACATTGAGGGCAAAGATAAGTATGGTGGCTAAGAGTAAGAGTAGCCATCCTTGTACTCTTGGCCTTAGCTCTACCTCTCAGAAAGATACAGGTGTTTTTAAAGCAGATTTTATTTATTTGCATAAACTGTCTAGCTTCTTTATGAATAATAGCTTTGAACTATCTCTGTATAACAGGTATATAATTCAATCCATTTCTTTACTTTTAATAAACAACATTACATGATTTCAGCAAGAACTGAAATAAACTTTCTATTCAGTCAATGCATACTCCCATGTGCCTTGGAGATTGGAGCAGAATAGAATATGTCTTTAATAAGGATATTGTTCAGGCTTTTTAAATGCTGGATGTTGTTGGTAAGGAGGACTGGAACAAGTTTCTTTAGGCTAGAACTCAAAATCAGCTTGTCCTCATAAAAGTAGCAGCATCATTAGACAAACCTGAGACTGCATTCAGATTCATAGATTTAAAAATATTATATGTTCATTGCCCATATACTCAATATTTAGGTCTAAGTTAATTTCACTATATGTACTTAAGTGGCATGTTCCCTGAGGTTACCCTGTCTATCTCTACATTTGAAGTTGCATAGGTTTAAGCAGGCTCAATACAGTAATACTTTTGAAAAATGACAGACAGCTTACTAGTGGTTGTATAAGGCTACTATATCAGTACTCTGAAAATTAGTTATACCATCATTTTTACTGGATTGAAAAGTTTGATGTTTCACTCATAACTCCACTAAATCTCAGTGCATCTTCAAAACATTTTGCCTGCTGGAAAGCTATATCATCCCATCTCTCTGCTAGTATTTGTTGTATTTCTCTGAGCTCCTAGTGGTCTATATATCATCCCTCAAAATTTGAGAATAATTGATCAAGTTCTTGAATTTATAAAAAGTATTTTAGTTTTTATATATACTGCTAATAATTAAATTAATTATAATTAGCTCTGGCTTGGACCAAGGTCCTGTGGTCTGAGTAGTCCAAGCTTTTACTCAGACTCAGCTTGGACCAACTCAACATTTGACTTTTTGGCAGAGAGTTGGCTTGGACTTGGCTTGGACTGTCCTAGGAGGTCCTTGGACCTGCTTGAAGTCCAATCAGAATAGGTGGGGGAGAGTAAAGACCTCACTAAATGCCTTAAACATTACTGCCAAAATGTTCTTCACATTACCACTAAATGGCCCTTGTACATTTGAGGTAGAAGTCCATTGCATTTACTGTAAAACCCCCTTCACATTAAAAACATACACATAAGCAGTAATATAGTATCTGGGTTTGTTAAGTGCTGTGCTGGAGATAGGCTGACTTAAGGGTGGAGTTGTTGAGAAATGGGAGCAGAGTGCAGAGATGGATTGCCTTGAGGCAGACTAGGGACTTCAGCTTCAGCTTATGTGCTGCACCCCTTCCACTAGTGGTCCTTGGATTTCCAAATGACAACAATGAGATGAGACAGAACTCAAGGTGGAGATCTGGATATGAGGAGGAACTCCCTGCAGGAGTTCTACAGAGAAGTGCAGAGTTGGAGAGACTCAAGGCAGACTAGATGGCAGGCTAAGTCAGTATTTGAACTGAGGTTACATAGTGAAGTAAGTAAGTTTAAATACTAGAAGTCTGGAGATGAGTAACTGCAAAGTAGAGATAAGTAATGTGGAGTACTAGGTACAAAATACAAAATTTGTATGAGACTTGAAACAAGCTGCACAATTGTAACTGAAGGAAATAGATAATAATCAAAAGATAAAAGGAAATAGATAATAGATAATCAAGATCTAAATAGAAGTCTGTGAGGAACATGTGGTGAACAGAGTCAGGGAGTGCAGAGTTGTATGTGAAGGGTGCAGAATTGATGATAATGTGCAGAGTTCAAGTTGCTGAGGCATGGATGTAACAGGGTTGCAGAAATTCAACTACTGATTCTGACAGGTTGAGTTGCAAGAAATCAGCAATTGATCCTGAGATGCTGAGTTGCAGGAATTGAGCTACTCATTTTCATATTCTGGGTTGCAGGAATTGAGCTACTCAGTTGATGTTTTGAGTGCAGGAATTAAGCTACTTATCTCATATTCTGGGTTGCAGGAATTGAGCTACTCAGTTGATGTTTTGAGTGCAGGAATTAAGCTACTTATCTCATATTCTGGGTTGCAGGAATTGAGCTACTCAGTTGATGTTTTGAGTGCAGGAATTAAGCTACTTATCTCATATTCTGGGTTGCAGGAATTCAGCTACTGATGTTCATATTTTCAAACCCTCATAGCTCTCCCCCACTATGACATTCCTTAAAAGGTAATTCTGACAAAGCAAATCACAAAGGAAACTCCTTGCACCAAACAAATACACATTGTCCAAATATATACACAAGCCACTATGGTCAGCCAGTCATAAGTGTTTGTTTGCCAGTAGCTATGCTAATAGGTCAAGAGTTCAATCCCAGGTTGTTGACTTTTTTTTTTTTTCTACTCACATATAATTCCCACAGCAATATCATAATCAATGCTAACCCTTTTATCTTTATATAAAATATTTAAATAAAATATAGCTATTCCAAAGTATTTTGCTAATGATAACAGTCCATATTGAAATGTCCTAATGAGTCTTTAGAATGAGGATACTGCATTGTAAATAAGCAATATATTTTGACTTTCCACCAGCTTAAGTATACATATGTAGAATAAAAACATGTACTTGTGGCATGAGTTGCATTGTCATAAGTATAAATTTGGAAAGTAGGAATGGACCATTTGAATTTAGGTTGTAAATTGTAATTCCAACAGTCTATGACATATGAGTTTTCTACATTGAATTTCCAGATACTCAGATATCTAATTCCTTGATTCAAGTAATTTTGTCATGCCACTTCATTTAATCCTTCATCCACACATTCAGTTCTTGTATTCCCTTTACATACAACCAAATTAGCTAGAATCTCAATGTTTAATCAGATTATGTCAAGAATTGCTTATTAAAGCTTGGAATTTATCTAAAAGAACATATATATTATTTTGTGTTGCTTTACTAAGCTGCACTGAAATTCTGTGTGTTGAGGCAGTTGGCTGGTAGCATTGCAAGAGTGACAAGAGTCTAATAAAAGAGTGTATAATCTCAGTAGTTGGTAACACAACTGAGTAATGTAGTTAATACCTAATAAAAGAGTGTATACTACTGGTATGTCAGTATGATAAGTATGATAGTTATAACAAGCAACGTACATCTCAGTAGTGGGTAGCACAACTGAGATGTACAGGTGGCAAACAAGCAACAAAAAGTGATATGTATTATGTAAGAGTCCATATAGTAAACTAAGTAAATAAAGACTTGTCTCAGTAGCTCAACACTCCCCCTCAGGACAGATGCCATTCAATATACTCCAAGTAGTTTATGAAATTTCTCAAACTTGACACAGGCAAGCAATTTGGTGAAGATGTTGGCAATCATGTCTTTGGTAGGTATGTATTGAAGGGTGATATGGTTTGATGAAACAGTTTGGCAGATGAAATGGAAGTGAATGTCAATATGCTTGGTGTGAGTGTGGTATGTCAAGTCCTTTGCTAATTGAATTGCACCTTGGTTGTTGCAGAATAGTGTCATGGGCTCATCCTTGGTAGGGAATATGGGCAATAACTCATCAAGGAATTTGTGTAGCCAGATGATTTCCTTTGATGTGTGAGTTAAGGCCACATATTCTGATTCAGTGCTTGAAAGAGTGATGATGGGTTGCTTTTTTGAGCTCCAGGATATGAGTCCAAACAGGTAATTAGCAAAACCAGATACAGAGTGACAATGTAGGTGTGATGCCCAGTCAGCATCTGAGGATGAACATAGTTTCATGTGATTTGGGCCTCCAAGGTGGAAATGGAGTCCTTTTGTCACCTTGACATAGCATAGAACACATATTCCAGCCTGTAGATGTGTGGTATGGGGTGATTCAAGATATTGCAAGTGTTTGTTGACAGCAAAAGTGATATCAAGATGTGATTTATTCTGGAGGTAGATGAGTGAGCCTATGATTTTGTGAAACTTTGTCTTTTTGGATGATGATAAAAGTTTAGGTGAAAAATGCTGTGATCCTGGGCTTAGATTGACACCAGGCTCCAGCAGTGTGATGGCACCACAGGCTTCTTGAAGTCCAAAGCAGATGAGAAGCTGATCAATGTATGCTTCTTGTCCAATTGTGAAGGATTTTCTCACACAGTTGTGGTTGATACTCATCCCAAGAACCCAGTTGAGTTCTCTGAGATTAACTAGTTTGAGTTCCTTGCTAATTTGCTTCTTGACTTTGCTGGCAGACTCATTACAGTCTGTGATAATTGTGAGTTGTCTGTAGCTGCAGCAATGATCACATATTTTCCATCTGGTTTGAACTTGTAGAATACAGCCTCATTGGCCATACACAAGGTGAATCCTAGTCATCTAAGCAACTCAAGAAGGAACTGATAGAACCTATAGGCACCCTGTTTACTTTCATAAAGTGGGTGCCATAGATGGCAGGCAAGTTGACTGATTGGCAGGTGAGCAAGATCAGATGGTATAACCTTTGGACATAATTTGATGTACCATTCAGGGATGTAGGTATAGATGATTTCATGAGGTTGAAGGTATGAGTGAAGGTATGCATTTTTTGCATCTACTTGCACAACAACAGATTCTTTTTGTGCTGCAGTAGCAAGTAAGAGTCAGAGTGTGGCTGCACAAACTGTAGGGGCAAATGTCTCATGAAAATCAACACCAAAATGTTGCTTGAACCATTTTAAAACAAGTTGACCTTTATAGCAACTGATATTTCCAGATGCATCCTGTTTTTGGCAGAGAACCCAGCAATTTGGTATGACATTTGCATCCAAATGTGGAACAACAATATCCCAGGTGTATAACTTCTCAATTTGATTGATTTTGGCATCCATTGCCTTGATCCATTCTGAGTGCTCATCACCATCAAGGGCTTCATGGAGTGTTGGTTTGTTGTCTGCAATTACAACAAGTACTTCCTCCACAACATCCATGTACCACTCTGTTTTGTCAATTTCTACTCCCTCTGGCTCAAGGTTCCCTTCATCTGCTAGGATGAATGCACTCTCAGCAATACTGGCACCTTCTCCAGTTTTCTTGAGCACCTGCTCATTATAGAAGCCAGCTGGCTTTCTTGCTCTTTGACCTTGGCCTAGGTGCAATTCACTGGTGTTATTTTTGGCACTATGATCTTGCTCATGTGGGAAAGGAATTTGTGATGTTTAAGTTGTTGGGATTGTCAGTCCTGGTTTAGATGAGTTTTCAACTGGTTTATCCTCTTTACATTCACTTTCTTTGGTGGGTGCAGAGCTGTTGGTTGAATCCTCATTGCCAAAAGGGTCTGTCTCCCCCTCAATGGGGACAGTGTCCAGCAGTAACACCTTATCTTTGTTGTAATAGATGTCTCTTTCAATTCTGACTCATCATTTTTCAGGCCAGTATACGCTTATCCCTTTGGATTCCTCATTGATGTCTAGATACTTCACTTTGACTGCATGTGGCTCAATTTTACTGGCATTTAGCACCTTTACCCAAGTGGTGCTACTGAATTCATAGATGCCAGTGAGGTTTGGCTTTGTGCCTGTTGCCATTTCATAGGTGTTTTATCCTCACTCAAGGCTTGTGTTGGTGCTTGATTTTGCAGCCAAACACTGTGACAAATAGCCTCTGCCCACAAGTTTGCTGGCAGCTTAGACTGGATCAGCATTGCACATGCAATTTCAAGGTGAGTACAATTTCATCATTCAACAGCACCATTTGAGGCTGGGGAGTTATGGACAGTGAGGTGGCAAACTGTCCCTTGAGTTTCAAGGTGATTATTGAACTTGTTTTCTATGAGTTCACCTCCACAGTCACAGCTGAAAATTTTAATATGTGCATCACATTGAATGCTAACCCAAGCTTCATATTTCTTGTAGGTTTCAAGTACTTCAGACTTCTCATGAAGGAAGTAAACTTTCTCCTTATGAGTATGTTGGTCTTGGAATAGCAGGTAGTACCTCTTCTGTCCCATTGATTTGACCTTTGATGGACCCCATATGTTGCCAGCTACCTTATCTCCATAGGCTTTTGAATTATCACTTTTACTTGCCTTTGGGAATGGTTTATAAGTGGCCTTTGCTTTTATGCATATGTCACAGAATTCAGGCTTTGAGTCCATGTCAAGTTTGATCCCCTCTACCATGCCCTTTTTCACCATATCTCAGAGGTCATCATGATTGATATGACCCATTTTATAGTGAAGTTCAGAGATGGACATAATATTGGATGCAACATTGGCAGTTTCAGTAGGTACTGATTTGTCTGAGGGTCCTTTGGTTTCACTAACTCAATATAGTCCTCAAATTTTAGGAATGTGTCCAATGACAACTTTCTTTGGGGTGCAGATGGTACATGTCTGGCCTTCCATCAAGATTAAAAGCCAGAGTGGGTGATGCATTGGACAGAGATGAGGGTGTATGCCATGGCAGGTGAGTAGTACACATTTTTGAGTGTGATTTGTGTTGGCTTATGACCATTACCCATTGGTAGGTCCACCTTCATATCTCCTTTACTGAGCACATTAAATGTCCTGCCATCAGCAGCATGGACTGGCTCAGGGGGAATCTCCTGATAATTTAGGAGTTTGGATCAATCAGGTGTGAAGTGGCTGCTGGCACCACAACAATTATGATACCATGCTTTGTTATGCCAGCAGCAAGAGCCTCCTCATGGAAGTCAGATGTAATGACTAGAGCAACATTCTCAATGTTGTCATCATGAGATGAGTTATTAGGCTTGTTGATATCAAGTAAAAGACCATAAATGAGGAATGCATAGTTTTCATTGTCTGACTCATTTTTGTCAGCAACATTTGCATTCTTGGCCTTTTTCTTTCACCAGTCTGGAGCCTCATTCTCTTTTCCTCCACCCTTTGCAAAGCAATCTCCCTTCAGGTGCTCTCTTTTTTTTTTTTTTTTTGCAGTTTTTGCACTGCTTATCTGACTTCCCATCAGTTTTCAACTGCTTGCCCTTTCCTGGTCCCTTTCCTTTGCCTTTAAAGTTTGCAAGCTTTACTGCATTGTCCCTTGCTGTGTCAATGCCCTTTTTGACCTTCTTGGTATCAGCTTCTTTGTTAATTATTTGTATCAACTGATCTGAGCTGATAATAGTACCAGTGGCTTTAGTGGGTGTAGAGAGAGCAGTGAGGAGGGGTCAATAGGTTTCAGTGAGTGAGCCTTGGATGTATGAGCAGAATTGCTTGTCAGTGATGGAGCTGCCCATATTGGCAAGCCATTCCTGCAGTTTGGACATTGCACTGATGTATTCATGCATGCTTTTGCCATCCTCATATCTGATGGTCTGCAATTTCCTGAGTATGTCTGTTTTGAACATGTCAGATTTCTTCTCATTGATTGAGACTAGTTTAATCCACATAGCAGTGGCCAAGGGTTCATTTTTAATATCTAAAAACATTGACTTGCTGACTGCTTCATAGATTATTTCATGCACTTGAGCTTGTTTGGTTGCATATGCATCCATTTCTTGCTTGTGCTTCTCAAGTTCATCATCAGACAGAGAAACAAGACTCTATGATCAATAGAACTTGCCCTCACACTCTACAAGTATGACCAGTTTTTGTGCTGTCCTCTTTATGTGTTGCATGAGCCCCTTAGACTGTAAGTTGTTAAATATCCCACTCCTTGTATATGACCCAATTAGAGCCATCAGAGTGGAGCTTCAGAAGGTTAACAACTTTAAGGTTGGTGGATGTAGACATGGAGTTTTCAGCAGGGCCTATAGCCTGTTGAGGTAGTTGACCAGTAGCATTGCAAGAGTGACAAGAGTCTAATAAAAGAGTGTATAATCTCAGTAGTGGGTAACACAACTGAGTAATGTAGTTAATATCTAATAAAAGAGTGTATACTACTGGTACATCAGTAAGATAAGTATGATATTTATAACAAGCAACTTACATCTCAGTA
>JASFCX010000371.1:0-12951 GCA_036937015.1 Crucibulum parvulum | reverse complement strand
GATTTCTAGCGACTTATTTCGCTGACGTATTTCAATAACTTGCTTTGCAGTTGCTGCTTCGGTGCTATTAAAACTCTGCCAACATTCCTTTCAAGACTCCCAAGGAATAACGATATCACAGGTATGTAGTAGACGAGCGTCTGATCCTCTGAGTCGCTAGATGGGCGGCGACTGTACATATCTGTAATTCCGCATAAACGTGTATCTTCAGGCTGATAATTTAAAACTGTATTGCTCTCTTGAGTACATATACTCTACATGTCCAACCACTATTTGTAGCTAAGTAGTGACAAACTAGGCTGACATCTAGATATAGAAGGATGAAATTGGTGCTGACCAGGGTATAAGGTTGACAGTGCGGTGACTGTAGTGATGGGTGGGTGGGGGGAGAGTCAGTCGATGAGTGTAAGTAGGTGCCACGATCGTCAAGTATATGAGCGAGTAGATACAGTCATGGAAGGTCGAATATAATGAGAAGGCGGGTATCATGCGTGGAGGAATGAAAGACGATGTGCAGGACTACGCCCACGTTGTTACTAGAAGAAGGAATGATGCCAATGGGTATAAAATAGCGGGGTGGAGACCAAGGATGGGATGAGCATTGGAGTGATGATGAAAGATGGGGGATAATAGACAGACACGGAGAAGGAATGAGACAAGGAGGGAAAGACCAGCGAATCGACGGATCAATTCTAATATCCTGTTACGAAGCGACTATCTCTCTCAAAGCGAATCGTCTGCTGCATGGACGTACAAGCTGTTGAGTGAGCTGAAGCCACTGGGACGAACAAGGTCTTTTAGGACCCGTACAGCAGATAGGGAAGCGCATCCTGTAAGCACTAGTCTATGACGGGATATGTGGAGGAGGGGGCTTGCAGAGCATGAAGAGACGAAACGGAGATGCAGAAAGTAAGAAGCAGTGATCGAAAGCAACAAACGAGGATCGGAAGAGGAGGCAATATTATAAGGAAGTAAGCTAAGAGGAACAAGGGAGATAAAATCAATGGGAGTAACATCTGATAGGAGAAAAACTGGAGCGAAAACTGGTAGGAGGAATGCACCATACGAATCGCCTCGAACATCCCAGCTCATCTACTCTTCTTCATTGACGACTAATGATCTCTAGCCCTGCCGGTTTTCTGATATCTTGCAGTCGGGGTGATCAACTTTAACTCGTAGTTTTCTACAAGGAGCACGACATGCTTCTGGAGGATGTAGCAGAGGAGTTGACCGGTTCTATACCTTGAGGATTTGGAATAGAACACGAGCACTATCCACGGCATACGATGACTTTGATTGGCTTCTGATGTGTTGAGTCCGAAGCATGACATTGTCGAGGTCGACGCCAATTCCAAGAGAACCATTATATCGTTTGCACGTGCGTGATCTCATCCAAGCGGGACTGGAAGGTTCCTAGAAACAGCGCCAAGGGATCCCTGGGACTCAAAAACCTCAGACAAATACCACTGATAATCACATCCTTTCGTCCATCTGAGCATTCCTGCAATAGGATACTATCATCTTCATTTAACAGGTGTGACAAGCCGATACGACGGGAGCTGTGCCTACTAGCGTGTTACCAGACTTGGTGAACTGGAGGAGGGATACGAGATTGAGAAATGTGAGGATTTATTAAAGCAAGGACGAGGAGGGGATGGGGGGTGGCAAACGAGACGAAGGAAAGGTGACGTGATGTCGGTAACCAGAATAGTAAGAGAGAACGATAGAGGGAGAACTTACACTATGAACCACTGGCCATTCCTAAGCACCATCCTATACAGTGACCATCCCATCCTCGCAACCTCCTCCTTCGTAGACATAGGGAACTAGCCAAGTGAAATACAATTGATAGTGTCAGCACCGGCGACGCATGTTGAGGTTCGGCGGCGGCGATGAGGAGATGAAGGGACACCTGCAAAGAAGAAATAATGAGGGATTTTCGTTGGGAATGGTGGTGTGACTCCTGGGATTGAAGCGGGAAGAGCAGATTGTCGGACTGTCCTCGTGCATGTCGACATCGACGTCACGGAATATGTGATTGTGTGACATTGGTTCAACAGCGATGACGTGTGGCAGTGTAACATGCTTGGATCGAATCTCGGGACCAAACATACCTCCTTATCGGCATCCTAACATTGTTAAAGCAGTCTGCAGTCATAGTCATCGATGCAGTTGCCGTTTCTGCAGCATCATCTTGGTTACCTGCTATTCTCCCTTGAAGTAGCTCCTTTTCTTGGTCGCTCTGCACCACCCCTCAGGCACTTCAGCTACCCTTCACCGTCAACCGTGCCAAATGCCAATGTTACACTCTGTATCGACGAGCACCATTGTCTGGAATCCTGAAACCACCCGAGTCTGATAACGAAGCAGAGCCATGGAACTACTGGCCCCTCAACATGGAGGATGCAAACGGATGACTATAGAACACACGCCTGGTACGCTTCCCTTCCCCATTCTTACCCCCTTTGTCAGCTGTATTCCGTGTTCAGGAGACGCACTGTTGATTCTTTTGTCATTGGCCACTTTGTTAAGCGTTTCTCTACGAACACCCACTGCTTCTGTACCCATCTCTCCTCTTATATGATATATTTCACGCACTGACACATCTTTCAGTCTTTTATCTATAAGCCGCACGATGAACCATTCGGAGCGAGGCCAGAGTTTTCAGGTTGAAGTGGGCAGGAACAGTCATGGTAATGAAGCAGGTGTGTACTCACGTTCGTTTCCTCTCTCTCCTTCTTCAATATTTTGCTCCTCTTCAACCTGAGCTTGCGCTTTTCATGTCCTCTTTGGGTCGTTTCTTCCCAATTCATTCTTGACGCATGTATTGCGATTCCAACCACCACTCTCTTGAGTCCCACTGCTACCCGAACCCACACCCTACAGTCACTTTTTCTTTTGGTTACTCGCCTTCGTATTAATACACTGACTCCTTTTCTACCCTCTAGACGCTCTAACTAACACAACGAACAGAAACTCTAGCCTACGACCTGCTAGGGTCGAGGTCTGACACCTACCATGATCATAGTGCTTGTGTCAGCTCTGAGGCCTAGTTGATAGCAGTACAAACCCTGGTCAAGGCCGACGCCGACCTTGAGGAAGCCTCACTCTCAAACTCCCATAACGGCAATGAACGTACGGGATGGATCCAGACACTTATGATCATAGCGTATTAGGGACCACTCCAGCACTTGGCTTTGAAGTGAGTTTAATTCTGATCGCAGCTAGAACCCGCTGATGATCCATTCGAAGAATGTCGATTGCAGTACGACACACGTCACATACTGCCTTCGTTCATGCGTTCGGATTGTTCTGGTACGCTACCAAGTAGATTGTACCTTCACCCAATATACTGAATTCGCATGCGCAGATCCGGAAATTCTGGCTGTCATATTCTCAGAATGAGTGTATCGATTCCTGATTTGGCTTCATAGCTAATCACCTTCGCTTTTCAGAGGGTTGTAACCACCTCAAACCAGCCTCCATCAACCACACCAAGGGCGCCCTTGCTATTATACTCCTGAATTAACTGTAACGGTAGGGAAGCTTTTCGGACACCGGTCTCACATACTCATAAGCGCCCAGTGCTTATTTAACTCCTGCCACTCACCCCCCATGGTTTCGTCGAAACATTTGTTGTATCCGTCTCACAGCTATGTACGTAGTGGTTAAGATGCCCGGTGTGCTTTTATTTACCTTTAAAGGCCGAAGAAGCATTGTCATGTTGAAGCTGTTCCCAAGGAGTGTTGCTTGCTGATGTACTAGTATTGTGTATGCCTGTTTTGCATCAAATACGAGCATATTACCTGTGCTAGTTGACTGTCTCGTTTTCATCTATTATATGCTGTGAACTCTTCGCTTATATCCAAAGGTGCATTCATTCTACAATTGTTACATTCATATGTATATGTATCCACTTCGGTTCGGTTATGTCAATATTAAGCCTACATATAAATCGATGGCTCAATACCTTTTCCGAGGTTAATTAAAAGTAACTTACTTGTGAGGTTTGCTTGCGACTTTTTATCCTGGAAGTGTTGCTCTTCGCGGAGGATGCTGGTTTGTCGTCAAGTTGCTTCCTTTTTCGTGAAATGCAGTGTAAAGGCTCTGATGCTGCGACGGCCGTCTGACGTGACTTCATTCTCACGGGAACTGTTTCACATGCAATATCTAAACGCGCAAACATCCGCCACCCATTATTGGCGACCCCTGGAACGATACCCTTAAGGTAAATTGCGCCGCTCTTGAATGTCAATACTGCAGGTAATTTGAATGATTGCGATTGTTCGGTGCGAGATCCTTGTTCATTATTCTACAAATAATATTGTGAACAGTGTACATATGAATATGAATTTGTCTCACGTACTATAAGGCGTTTCCAAATGTCATTAGGCATACAAAGTTCGATAATAGTGTTGGATATGATGTGTCCGTTGTGCTTGCTGTTTAATTGTTCGTACATCTGTGACATTTGTGATGATAAGAGCTGTAGATCAGGATCCTGTAGTTTGTAGCTTGAGAAAATGAATTACTGGATGAAAAGCTGGATAATGCAAGTTCCAGTGAAATAACTTACCTTGGGTCCCACAACCAAGAAAGTACTGCAATAATTGCACCTTCGTAATGAGTCTTTGACATGGCGTACTGCTTTGATCGGCAGGGAGTTGAAAGAAATTCCAGAAGCCATCGGTGATAGATGGTAGAGGTATGATACTCTAATGGAATCGGGTATCCCAGGCCGTTCCACCTAGCATTGAGCTGAAAGAGACGTTTAGAAGAAGAAGTCTGTATCTCAATCATGATAATACGTCCAAGTACTGCATAAATAGTCTCAACAATACTTGAATAATACCGCCTCGATAAAAGGTGCAAGTGATATAGATCCATAGCATTCTGTAATGAAGTGAAGATATGGCCTGCTTGAGAACTATCTGTCTAAAAATGTGACAAGTTAGAAAATTTGAACTCGTAAAGACATATATAGATGAAATCCAACCAGTAAAGATAGGCATTTCAGCACCAACGAAGCACATATCTCAACAGGGTACACTGAAGCTTTCCCAGAACATCTGATAAGATCCAAAAAATCCACATCTGATAATGCTTCCAACAGATGCGGCGTAATATCTGTCTTTGATAAGTAATAAAAAAAAAATATTTTGGCAAATTTCCAAACAGGACACTTGGGTGATGGTGTTTTGTTGTGGTGAATTTGATGACTCATATTCTTCAAACAGCATAGAACGAGATCCCCATAGAACATCCTCCTGTCAATGTGGTATTGTCCTGACCTTGATGTGTCTGTAAGGAAATCACTGAATGAAGCATGAAGAATTCGAATGATGCTAGTATCATGAGAGGATGAATTTGAAGAGTAATTGTCATCAGCAGAGTGGCTATTAGGATTTTCTTGGCTTGGAACATAAATGACGGAGTGAAGGTCTGATAAATACAAAGCAGTGTTCCCCCTCTCTAATAGGAGCAGGTCATCTAACGTATCTGGTATTTTTTCGTGGTACCTATCAATATATAATATAGCACCAATGACACGACATGTAGCAGAATAATCATCCACAGTAGATAGAATATGATGATACAACTGATCCAATTGGCTATACGGAGTTTCATTTCCTCGTGGAACAAGACCAAGAATGATGCTTAGACCTTTTACAGGTGACTTGCGCTGATTTCCAAGATATTTCATCACAACAGAAGCATAGATGAATTGCCCGGATGATCGATTGACAAGAGTACAAATATCGTCATCGGAAGGCCAGTTCGGCGGAAAGTATTGACGTGACTGATGAGTCTTTATGATTTCTGCAAATTTACTGGACAGAAATGCTCCAATATCTTTGTCTGGATCGAAACGGTCATCCAGAGCAAGATGTGTGGATAATTGCTGCACACTCCCAGTGTTGAAAGCCTCGCGAAGTGCTAGTTCAGGTCGACTAGCAATGAGGAAGCAAAGAGGAATGTTAGATGAAATTAAAGCCTCTGATATGACCTTTAAAATCATTTTTTGTATATATGGATTTTCACATTCATCAAGACCATCAATAGTGATAAGCTGTGGAGAATATTCTGGCCATAGACCTTGAATCATGAGTCCAAGTATTGGGTCCACAATTAGCCGCTGAATTTGTACCTGTAAAGATAAAGAAAAGATATTCAAGTCACTCTCAATTGCCTCAATGACAGGCGTAGCCAGTGCAGGAATAGCCAGTATGAGCTGATAGGTGATAGTAGCGATCAGACGATCTGCTGTATTCCGCTTCTCCGCTGTTCGAGAGAAAAAGAAGGAAGCACATAGTAGGTTAAACATTTCACATATCTCTGTGATGGTCTGTACAATCGCTGACTTCCCTGCTCCGGCAGGGCCGTATAGCCACATAATACTTGTCGTGCGTTGTCGGTTATTGATCCATGTCAAGATCATAGTGAGCACAGATTTCCTCGTTTCTGGGTGGCATCTTGGTGGATCGAAGTCCATCCTTTCGTGGGAGTTATGGGATGCTCCTTCGGCAATCAATGCTCGCAGCTGTTCAAAACCTATGTAGTAAAAAGTTACCGTCGAGCGAATCCTATGATGAGAGCTCATTTAACGCACCATTGATCCTGTTACGTCCACCATTATCATTGAACGTACAGTCATTGATAACAGTACCAGTTGCTTGATTGAATGCCATGTTTAAAGAAAAAAATATTCCTATTGTGAAAGAAAACAGTGAGGCAGACCTATTGACGGGAGGAAATTGAAGTGGACGACTTACCGACCTGGGGCGTGCTTGAATGTAGAGGGGGAGATCAGATAGATCAGCGCTAAATGCAGTGTTATAGCAACGTGCCGGCCTCTTCGGCGTACTTGTCTATGAATAGTGTGGAAACTGAAGGCGGAACGCGTTGGTAGATCTATTTGTGAACTTGCATCAGTATGGTGCGCCTTCCCTCATCGGGTTCTTTCACGATCAAATGTATTATATCGACGGTTTTTGGGCTGGGTACACGACGTAAGATAGACCGAGTTCAGAAAGCAACAAGATCTAGTGGTTTTACAAGTGGGAAGGCAGAAATGACTTGGCCTCATGTGGCAGTGCTGAGTTTTTGTACTTGAGGCCAAAAGCAAATCTCCTGTCGTCAAGCACGATGCCATCATCGCTGTCAAGAGCCAAAGCAAATCGTCTGTCTTAGACTCCCCTTCCAACGTGATCGATTCACCGTCCTCGCTATTCAGCAGTTTTATCAACTGCGCAACACTGCCTTGCTTACCTCTCCTACTCCACCTTGCTCACTGCAGTTCATTCTTAAGCTCTGAACTAGCTTGTAATTGGGAGCCATGTGCAGATGCCAACGACACCCTCTGCATCGACGAGCACCATTGGCCCACAGCCCCGATCAAATACTGTTCTGATCACCAAGCCCAGGCTTTGAATCGCTGCACTTGTGGGGATCAGGAAAGCGAACAGATAACTCTTGAGCCCACCCATGGTACGTTTCCTCCCCTTGCTCCTGCTACCTTTGCCATCGCACTTCGCGTTGGGGAAATGCACTACTAAACGCTGCGTCATGGTTTCCTTCTCTGGTGCTCATTGCCTGCAGTGGCACCATTGCTTTTCTTACCATTTCTTGTCCCATACGTTATGTTTCGCTAATCCACCTCTGTATCAGTTACCCACATGACACGCGATGGGCTATTTAGATCCAGGTGAGGGCTTGCATGCTGGGGTTGTGAGGGACAAGGTACTCTAGTGAAGCAAGTACGTTTCCTTTATCGTATCCCCTGTGATTCTTTTGCCCATCTTTCACTCCTCATCCTCATTGGCCTCTACCCTCCTTTTTGCACACGCTGGCTGTTCAACCCTGGTGCATATAGCCTGATTCCTACCAACCCTCCCTCCGCCCTTCCCCTCGGTTTACCATGCTATCTCTATTTTTCTGTTACTTGACTCTATGATCCACTTTTTGACTCATCTTGTCTTGCAGGTGCTCGAATTAGCAAGGAATCTCGCCTGTCCATGCTGCCTCAGAACTGCTCTCTAACGTCGATCAAGATCATGATACTGCTGTAATAGGTGAGGTAGGATCAATGCAAATCTTCGCCAAGCCGAAGGCCACCCTCTCAGCTTCCTCCAACTTCAACGGAGCGGATGCACGCCCAGCACGACGCGAAGGGGGAGACTGCGTGGACGCTACCACTGCACATGAGCGGACTCCGAGGTGAGTTGAAATATAACAATAAGTCACAATCATTTTAAACCCCTTTCATAAGTCGAACTTTCGCATCTCCATGTCACTATGATGCCGCATGCCGTCTTCATTCATACATTTGGACTATCCTAGGACGCTACAGAGTGGATTACGTCTTCATGCAAAGATTGGACTCGCAAGGGCTACTCTCAACGTCACTCTTCTAATCAGCTTCATCTCACTCATACGGAAAACCCAGCTGTGATATACACAGAATGAGTTTACGGATCCTTGATCTGGCCTGATAGCTAATCACCTTTGCTCTTCAGAAGGTCGTATCCACTTCACACCAACCACCATTAACCACGCTAGAGAAATCTTGGCCATTACGCACTCATAAGTGCCTAGCGCTTGTTGTATTCCTACGTCTCCTCCCATAGTTTTCTCAAAATACTTCGTCCTACTTAGTTCGGCGCTAGTGGGTTATGAGATGTTCCCTATGCTATTCCTATCCTTTAAAAACCGAAGAAGCGTCAACTTGTTAAACCTGGGCGCTTTTCGTCGCGAGTGGAGGATTGAGCATCAAGACTTCAGTCGCTGGCGCATTTCCAGGCTTAGGTGCTTATGAGCTACCTAAGTAGCAGCTGATATGGACGACGACTATAGCCGTGCTAACCTTCCCCCCAAGACTCCCAAGGAACGACAGTGTCACAGATAGGGAATAGGCGCTTGATCTCGTTGCATGGGCACACAATTGTAGGTACTTATATAATTTACTATACTCGTGTATCTGCAAGATAATAATTCAAAACGATATTGCTCTCTTGAGTACATGTGTTCTAAATGTTCGAGCACTATTGGTAGTTAAGTTGTAACGAACAGCATGTGGAAGGATCGGATTAGTGCTGGCAGCACTCTTTGGGACGGTGTTGTACACAGTTGACAGTGCAGTGAACAGACATATTGGAAGTAGAGCTATAGTTGTACATGTGGGACGAGCGGATACAGTTGTAGAAGACCAATACAAGTTTGAAGTAGGAGGCGTGTAGTGAACGCGGATAGAGGAACGAAAGATGCAGTGCAGATCTACACCCAAGTTGCTGTTAGAAGGCAGGAATGATGCCAAGATGGGCGTAAAATAACAGGGTGGAGGTAAAGGACAGGATGAGAATTACACGCGGACGGAAGACAGGATCATAGATGGACATGGGAAGGAAAAGAGACGAGGAAAGACTCAGCAGTAGATAGATGGTCCATTCCAACATCATCCGACGAAGCGACTCCGTGTCTCACAGTATCCTCTGCTGCACGAACGTAAAATTGACAAGCGAACTGAGACCGCGGGGCCAAAAGAGGTCTTTCAGGGCCAGAGCAGCAGTTAGGGGAGGGCATCATATAATCACTGGTCTAAGACAGGACATGTGAAGTAAAGGGGTTAAGGTAGACAAAGGAGGGCATGATAAGACGGAACAGAGAAGCGGAACATCAGAAGTTGAGTAATCAAAAGCAACGAAAGATAGTAGGAAAATAAAGTATTATGATAAATTCGAGTGGAAATGGGCATGAAAAACTCACCATACAAATTGCTTTGAATATCCCAGCTCGTCAAATTTTCTTCAATGACGACTAGTTATCTCTAACCCGACAAGTTTTCTAATATCTTGCACCTATCATGACCAATTTGACGCATAGCTCCCTACTTGAAGGACGACAATGTGTTTCTGTGGGATGTAGCAGAGGTGTTGACTGATTCAATATGTAAGGGATCGTGGAATTTAACGGGAGCACCAGCCAATGCATGATAAGTGAAAGGCTGTCGTGTCTCGGCAGCCTCACTGAGTCGAATGTGAGTGACAGGATAAAGGTATCTTTGTTGCTCGTAGTAAGAATCCGTACAATATCGTAGATAATGGGATATAACACACCTTCGTTGCTCGTAGTAAGAATGGAGCAGCGAAGGTGGAGGAGAGCGGTCTTTTTATAGAGGAAAAAAGAGTGAAAAAAGAGTGGGAAAAGAAGGCGGGAGATAGTAAGGAACCAGGAGTCGTGAGGGCAGCCGAGCAGATGAGAAGAGGGCGCGCTCGTACCGGATGAGGAGAGCGCAGATGTGATCGACGCGTGTATTGTGCATCGGTGGTGAGTCTGGTCTGAGGGTGTTATGAAGGCCAGGCTTACAATAAGACTCTGAGTGGCTTCTGGTGTATTGAACTTAAATGGCGGTGTAACATGCTTGGAACAAATCCTTGAACCAAACATCTCTGCTCATTGTCGCTAACATTGTCGGTGCAGACTCATGGTCATCGATGCGCTTACCGTTTCTACGACATCATCTTGCTTACCTCGTTTGCTCCCCGAAGTGGCTGCGTTTCTTGGTCACTGTGCACCATCCTCAGGCAATTCCATTGCTCTTCACTGTCGACCGTGCCTATACGATGATACACTCTGTATCGACGAGCACCGTTGGCTGGAATCCTAGAACCACCCGAGTCTGATAACATAGCAGAGGCATGGAGTTACTGGACCTTCAACATAGAGGATCCAACGGATGACTATAGAACACACACCTGGTACGCTTCCCTTCCCCGTTCTTACCCCCTTTGTCAGCTATATTCCGTGTTCAGGAGATGCGCTGTTAATTCTTTTGTCACCAGCCGCTTTGTTCAGTGTTTCTCTACGAACATCCACTGCTTCTGTCCCCATGTCTCCTCCCATATGCTACGGTTCACGCACTGATACATCTTTCAGACCTTTATCTATAAGTCGTATGATGAACCATTTGGAGCAAGGCCAGAGTTTTCAGGTTGAAGTGGGACGGAACAGTCGTGGTAATGAAGCAGGCATGTACTCGCGTTCGTTTCCTTGTTCTCCTTCAATATTTCTCTCCTCTTCCCCACTGAGCTTGCGCTTTTCATGTTTTCTCTGGATTTTCGTTTCCTCACAGTTCATCCTTGACACATACATCCCGCTTCCGACCGCCACTATCTTGGGTCCCACTGCCACCCGAACCCATACCCTGGTCTCACTTTTTTTTGGTTATTCGCCTTCATATTAGCACACTGACTCCTTTTCTACCCTCTAGACACTCTAACCAACACAACGAATAGAAACTCTAGCCTACGACCCACTAGGGTCGAGCTCCAACACCCGCCATGATCATAGTGCTCGCGTCAGCTCTGGGGCCTAGTTGAATAGCAGGACAAACCCTGGTCATGGCCGACGCCGACTTTGAGGCAGCCTCACTCTCAAACTCACATAACGGCAATGAACGTACAGGATGGATCCAGACACTTATGATCATAGCGTATTAGGGGCCACTTCAGCACATGGCTTTGACGTGAGTTTTATTCAAATCACAGCTGCAACCTGCTGATGATCCATTCTCAGAATGTCGATCGCAGTACGACACACGTCACATGCCACCTTCGTTCATGCATTCTGATTGTTCTGGTACGCTACCAAGTATATTTTACCTTCACGCAGGATACTAAATTCACATGCGCAGATCTGGACTTCACTCTACTTGTCGTTTCATCTCGTTCGTCCTGGCTGTCATATTCTCAGAATGAGTGTATCAATTCCTGATTTGACTTCATAGCTGATCGCCTTCGCTTTTCAAAGGGTTGTAACCACCTCAAACCAGCCTCCATCAATCACCCCAAGGGCGCCTTTGCTATTATACTCCTGAATTAACTGTAACGGTAGGGAACCTTTGCGGACACTGGTCTCACGTACTCATAAGCGTCCAGTGCTTATTTAACTCCTGCCACTCACCCCATGGTTTCTTCGAAACATTTTGTTATATCTGTCTCACAGCTATGTACGTAGTTGTGGGTCTTAAGATGCTGGGTGTGCTTTTATTTACCTTTAAAGGCCAAAGCAGGGTCGTCATGTTGAACCTGATCCCAAGGAGTGTTGCTTGCTGATGCGCTAGTATTGCGTATGCTTGTTTTGCATCAAATACCAGCGGATTACCTGTGCTAGTTGATTGTCTCGTTTTCATCGCCAGTATGCGGTGAACTCTTCGCTTATATCCAAAGGAGTATTTATTCCAAAATATTTACATTCATATGTATATGTATCCACTTCGGTTCGGTTATGTCAATATTAGGCCTACGTATAAATGGACGGCTCAATACCTTTTCCGAGGTTAATTACAAGTAACTTACTTGTGAGATTTGCTTGCGACTTTTAATCCTGGAAGAGGTCCTCTTCGCGGAGGATGCTGGTTTGTCGTCAAGTTGCTTCCTTTTTCGTGAAATGCGTTGTAAAGACTTGGATGCTGAGACTGCTGTCTGACGTGACTTCATTTTCACGGGAGCTCTTTCATATGCAACATCTAAATGCACAAACCCCTGCTGCCCATTACTGGCAACTCCTGGAACGATACCCTTAAGGTAGATTTTACCACTCTCGAATATCAATACTGCAGGTAATTTGAATGATGGAGATTGTTCAGTGCGAGAACTTCGTCCATTATTCTACAAACAATATTGTGAACAACGTAGATATGAATATGAATTTTTCTCACGTACTATAAGGCGTTGCCAAATGTCATTTCGCATAGAAAGCGAGATGTTAGTGTTAGATATGATGTGTCTGGTATATTTCTTATTCACGCGACCGTAATTCTTTGGTATTGTTGACGCGGATAGCCAGCACTTCAAAAATGCCTTAACTGCCTTGTACCTTACCACCAAAAGGTCCTTCGCATTCTCACCTAAAGGTCCTTCGCATTCTCACTAGAGGGTCCTTCGCATTTACTGT
>JASFCX010000370.1:0-12955 GCA_036937015.1 Crucibulum parvulum | reverse complement strand
TTATTTTCTTCTTGCTCGTCTGGCAGCAAATCGAGGGAGGGGTTCACAGGACGAACGAGAGTTGGTTCACCGCGCCAGGTGCAGTTAAAGCTGGTGTTTATTCTTCCGGAAGGTGTAGCAATAGGCTGGAAGCGTTTCGAGCGGCGACTAGGAGTACTTGGGTGTAGAGAACGCGCCATGGTGAATGTTAGGAAGAACAATTGTGGGCGACCTGAGCATGAGGTGTTTGTGACTCGTGTCACAGGGTATGCTCACGTGGGAGTGACTGGCGTGTCAATGCAATCCTCAAACCTCTCTTGAAGTCATTAGTATTGGGGGTGGGCAATCCTCGGTAGCCGTGCAGGAGCATGACATTGTGTGTGACATAGTAAAGCGTGACAAACGTTGACCCAACCGTGATTTTGGCATGTCTGTGATGCTGTCACTGGTTCTAACCACTCCTCAAGCTCTACTGCACTTTACAAGTGCTTATATATATTGTATACCATGTAAATTAAACCATGTGTTGTATATTTCGATAAATACATGAAATTTCCTATTTATATATAACGGAATAAAATAAGATATAGCTCAGTCAGAATAGGATTTGACTGTAGTATATTCGGAGTAACTATACCTAACAGAATAAAATAAGATATAGCTACGAGAATAATCAGTAAGAGTGAAATGAAATAAGTAAGTAAGTTGTAACTCACCTCAGTCAGAATAGGATTTGACTGAGGTGTTTCTACGCTATCTACGAGTCTTATATACTGCAAGAAATAATAAAAGGAGTATCTACTGTAAGTAGATACGAACATACTAATCAACTGTTTCTATGTTACAGAATCTGAGTAATAAATGTGTTACCATTTCGTCTAAATAATATGTGGGTCCAATATTAGGGATTCTGAGTGGATATTCAAGGGTGGGCGATGCGCGAGATGGTTTGAAATTCCAACACATCGTTGCTGTCATCCAAGTCATCTCTACTGTCTCCATCCTCTTCACCGTCCATGCCATTTCCTTTACTATCCTGCGGAACTGCAGCAGAGATTTTGGCCATCTTGGAATGCAGAGGCTTCTTTGGTAAGCCCTTTTTTCATGTCACTTGAGTAATCAATTTGTTCATCTTTCGTACTGACTTGTCCGCTTTCACCACGTCCAACTTCCTACCTTGCCCATTCAAAACTCCTCTCTTTAAACTTCTCATTTGCCGAATAGGCATCAGTAACTGTGTGCGCTTGAATTATACCCATCTTCAGTGTTTATTTGATTCTCCTAAGTCACCCCATGAGTCTTCAAGCAACAGGAGCAGCAACCTAGCTTTGAAGCGAATGACAGGGCTATCGACAGTGATGTCAAATCACATTCATGCATAGTATGTACAGTTTCTATCCTCTCTCTTCTCCTCTTTGATAAGCCTAGCTAACTGGGACTTGTGTCTACAGCACATTGATGTTGCCTGCTCTACGTCTAGGCCTTCTGCTTACCTTACACACAAAGGCGTTTCCACACCCTTGCAACCATTCTTAATGGCACCGAGTTAATTATGACAATATATTTTGCTCACTGGACGCCATGACTCATTATCTGCGGGTCCGTACTACAACATATCTTCTCCATCTGAACTCTCACATCATTTTGTATACCAGTGGAGGCCTGATGGTCTCCTTTCATTCTTCCCATCTCACCAACCCCAGCACACTCAGTACACTACTCAGACAAGTTCCCATCACACATTATATTCTGGCAAACGCTTTCAAGCTCTACTACTCAGACTACCGCGAGGGTGAGGTTGAAATAAGGATACTGGATTTGAGTTGCGAGTTGTATGCTCAACGTAGAGACAACTGGCTTAATTAGCCTTATTGAAAGAAGGTAGCAGATGGTAGACCTGAAGGCAGAAAGCAGACACGTCTTAGACGCACTGGCCTGTGTTGCGACAGGAGCCAACTATGCCCGGAAGCACAGCTGGAGGCTAGAAGGACACACAACGATCGAAAGCGGTAGAAGGGAATAGAAGGGAGCTCATGCTATGCATGCATAGACTGCTTGATCCCTGTCTAACTTGCCTCCCTTCTTCCCATCCTCCGAACTTTCAAATATGAAACCCCATTGTTCTGCGCTCCACCTTTAACTGCTACTATTCTCTTGCTCAACCATATGTATCTTCGACATCTTGACATGATAATCAACCCAGACACCCTATAAGTGGTCGAGCAGGACGATGAATGGTACATGAGAACACGAGGAATGCCAAGGGGATTCTTGAATGGCGTGCTTTCCAGATTAGTTTGAAGTACTCAGAATTGCTTAGAGTAGCATAGAATGTGGGGTGTACATGTAGATGCGAATCGAACGCAGGAACTTAGGGGATCACAGAGGATCACAGAGATCTAGCCAGATTCACATGTACCACACGTACGTTCCCCACTTCAGATGCCTTTTTCATTCGCTAACTAGCTCCGCGTCTTCGTACAGCCAACCTTCCTCGCTCTAACTTGGGTTACTTATATGCACTCAAGAAACAAAGCCAGGTTTACGCTGCATCACTTATACTGCAATAGCTCGACGACCATTGCGCGAGACTCTGACATATCCTGACTAAGCCTATGCTGTCAACAAATTATCATGCATGTTCCATTTCCTACAATACCCCGGCGCTACTTTAGAAAGAAAGCTGCGCGAGTGCTCAGCTTGCTTCATGATGACAGATTGAATATGGCTCATTCAATTATTGCAAGATCTCCTTGAGTCTTCAGTGAGGAGACATAGAACTAGATACCCAGCCACTTTGGAAATCCAACAAGAGGAGCAAAGCAATTAGACAAGTGTGATCAAAGGCAAAGAGACTTACGGTTTGAAGTTACTTAGTTGCAAACAGGCTAGTACTGGAACACTCCTTATTGAATCTAGAGAGTTGGATCCCATGCTCAGCTCCTTATGCGCCTCTTGCTGATGATCCCTCTGTGCTGGTCATTTATAACGATGACCAGCATATCTCCCCCTGATCCCTCCTCATTGCTACCGCTTTATCCATGCGCCCACTCTTTCTCACTTCAATAATCGACCTAATACTCAATGAATTCCCTATTGTACTCAAATTTGCTAGGACCCGTCCACATTCAACTTCATTATCTCCAGAACTGGTCTTACGAGCAAGAAAGTAAGATTAGGAAGAATCTGACTATCACTAGATCTCAAAACCTTTCATGTACATCATGGCATCACCTAAGATCAGAAACCTAGCACACAGCCTATGAAGGCAAAGGCATCGGGATGAATTGGCAATTAATCTAGTACAGGCACAATGATGTCCCACCATGGTCTCCATCTGTGTAAACTATCACTGTCCCTCCCCTCCTACCAATATCTCCACTGCGCTGCCTCCAGCCTTCCCAACAGGAAAATTTACAAAGCCCATATATCGCTCCCTCGACGTATCACCGGTCTTCCCATTCAGCCTCTCGTGGGTATGCACCCTCGGAAACTCACAGAATCCCTCACCACACCAAAGCATCACCGCCTGCTCTCCAATACAGCGCACTCGTGGAACGCCTGAAATCCGTGTTCTGGGATTCCAGTACCAGATAGATAAATTGTCCAGCCTCGAAATACTGTATGTTAATATTGTGCTGTATAGCTGGTAAGTAATTCCTCTAATATTTTAATTTGAATGGTTACAAGCGCACTCACACTCTGGGTTTCGCAACAATGACCCCTCTGCTATGCACAGATAGCCATTAGCAGCACAACACGATCACTTAAACTAGAAAGTAGATTACATGCAAAATTAGTTGTTTAGACATATGGTATGCTACAACTGGGACAAATGGGACTTTCTTAAAATAAAGTAAATAAAAAAAGACCTTACAGATGCCAGATTCTGTTGGCATTCTGTACTGATTCTCCTTATCTCCTAAATTCGTAATAATGAGGTATCATAATGATGACTTTGACATCTCCCTGACACTTGCTTCTGCACATCCGTCCTGACATAGTATCAGTTTCCATTCAGCTGTCAAGGAAGTAGAGGGAGGGCAATTCAGATTACAAATCGCTAAACTCGATTCAAATTTCTCACAATTCACAATTCAATGGCGACTTGAACGTCCTAATTCTAAATTGATGTTCGAATTGACATATTTGTCCACTGCTGTTGATGGCCATCGCCTAGTTATGCTATTCCATCAAAGACTTCTGAGTATTTACCATGGCTCAAACCCAGGTATGCGGGCTCAATTAGCATGTTATGTACGACTTGCTGTGTTGATTTGTGTACTTCATACGTCATTACTTCTCGAAGTGCATCATAAAACCTGTGCTGTTCTGCTAGCATCTCTCCTAGATTGCATAGTTGGTGCTGTCTTACACTTGCGCACTGCAGCAAAAATCAGTTCCAAAATCAATTCTCCACCTTCAAGTTGACTGTAATCAAATCATCCTGCACTTAAATGTCTTCACCTAAACTTCAGAGCAGAAGCATTGTTGTCAATGACCGAGGTACAGAGCTATCATATATAGACACTGGTGCTCCGCTCCAGGCTTCGAAACCATACACCACTATCTTCGGTGTCCATGGAATGTCATTTAATGCGGGTATGTTAGGTGACAATACCTAGTATACAGTGCTCATGTCTTATTAGGCATTTTCATGAAGGTTCAAGCCCTTGCTGCCAATACAAACATTCGTTTCATTGGCATAAATCGTCGTGATTACCCAGGCTCTACTGCTTACTCTTCTGAGGAGTTGGCCGTCATCAACAGTGGCTCGGAAGCCGAAAAGGATGACTTTTTGAAGGCTAGAGGGGTTGAGCTGCTTACCTTCATTGATGAGTTCATACAGAGCAACGATCTACCTGTAATGGCAGATGATCATAAGAGCGGTGGAGTCGTAGTCTTGGGATGGTCACTTGGGTGCTCTGTGACTTTGTCTGCCATTGCCAATGTGGCGACTCTACCCATAAATGTACGTGAACGACTTGCTTCACGAATCCATATAATAATTATGCACGGTACATCTTTAGTGAATTGGTATTTGACATCCGTTATTGATACATAATCCTAGAACCTGGCTCGAACATACTCGGCATTCCACCTGACCCGCAAAACTGGGTTCCATGGAACTTGGTCGATCCAACTATCCCTATAGATGCAGAAATGCCATTCTTTGCTGAATGGATCTCTGGCTACTTCCAACATGGCGATTTATCCACATGCAACCGAGACGTACTTAACTTCATGGTGCATGATATTAGCCGACCTCCTACCATCTTCAACATGTCGAAAGCAGAATACGCCAGCATTGTTGAAACAGGCGCCATTCCGAAGGTCGATATCCCTTACCAAATCAACTTTTTCCCGCAGTTATTCGCCTCTTACCACAAAGCCAATTATGATAAACCGACCAGGGAACTGTTACCAAACATGCGCAACTTCTACCTGGGAGGCGAGAAGAGTCCAGCGTTTGGCCTGCTCACTGTCTGGCTCGTACAGGATGACGATGAGATACACGGAGGGGGCTTTGTTAATGCAAGTATTATCAAAGGTGTTAACCACATTGTAGGTCCATCGTTGAGTACCTTTCATTTTTTATACTTATCTGGACATTTAGTCACCATGGGATGACCCATCCAAGACATTGCAAGCATACATAAATTGCATTTCAGGGCAATTGTAAAGTGGATATTTGTAATCGCCTCTGCTCGTGAATGGTCTGGTGTTAATAAAACATGTCTTAGACTCTTACGATCTCAGAATAAGGTATAATAGTAGAAGACTGGCTTCCTGTACGGTAAATGTGTGACCAATCCAACCCATTAAAAGACTGATATAGCTGGATGAACTTGATAGATGGGCACAAAATTGGCAAGCAACCTCTAACCACTCATTCCAATTACTACAGAAATTTTAAAATTGATAGGATAACTCAGAGTTTAGTAAATACTAAGTTGTAGAATAAGTATACAACGGAGGGCGAGCTGACCTAGCTAGTACTAGTAGTACTAGTGACAAGGCCGTAGCTGTTGAAATTCCGCTTGATGACATCATGAGTAAGCTTAGTATGGACCAATTGAAATTTATAGTAGGCTAAAAAGACTAAACAAGACAAGTGAATCTCCAGGAGGGTATACTTTTACAGAGATAAGAATGAGTGCGGGACATTAGGCAGACCAGTGACCACGACAACGCTTAATATGGAAAATCACGTGACCGGTTAAGAGTTGCCGCTGTGTTGCCGCCGTTTCGCTACTGGATGTTCTCAGCAGATTGGGCCCTCCAGCTTGGTACGGCAATATTCAAAAGGCGTTGGAGTTTAAAATTAAATGTGATATCGGCTTTTTTGTCGATAGCAATGATCACTGATAGTATTTCATTCCTCCTAACACTTTCTATGCCCTACCAGAGTTACAGAAATCAGGTTACTGCTGTTCTTTATTGTGCCTTTCTAATCAGTGTAATTGCTGAGACTAAAGCTCATCTTTCAGAATTTCAGAGCCAACTGGATGACAGCAGCGAGGCCTTGAGGGGTCAGAAGATTCTGATGCTGAGGAGCAGCATGAACTTTTGCGCACCTCTATTAGTGACTCCATTATACATGCACTTGCAAATTTATACTCTGAATTCTATCTGGAGGAACACTGCAAAATCTATAGTAAAAGGGTGTGAGTCGAATGTAAGTACTTAATGCAATAGGTTTAAACACGTTGGAAGTCTATTTCAAACTCAGTTAATTGCTCATGTCAGCATTCAATCCACTGCCATTTGTCGAAGTTGAAAATGCGGATTGGCATGCGTGATGTGACGGACTCGTGCTCAAACGCAAATCCAATCCACTAATCAATCCGCTAATCAATCCGCTACAAATCCGTGTGTTTGTAATCCCCTACATATTTGAATGTTCTCATGAATTCTCAGGGACCTGTCAAACGGAGATTGGATGCCTACCTTCCTTCCGTCCACCAGCTCGCTTCCGCTGATAATGCAGTGAACTTATCCATGTTTTGAGGCCATCCCGAGGGTTTAAAGGATGGTATTCCACACATAATGATTTTTAACAGAGGCATTTCTTCATGGCTAATTAATGAGGACTCTAGAAGCAGGAACTATCCTATCAAGGTAATTTCAGCGAGTAATTTACTTCATTGCTACACTTGAGGAGCTTACAAATTATTGCTGATAGCGTGGTCGCGCTTCGGTAAACTTTAGAGGCACATTATCTGCTTTAGACAACCTCTCGACGATGCTTCAGCATGTAATTTAGGCCTCACCCATGGATTGAACAATGACATGTTGGTAACTCCCCACCTCTGAGTAAGATGACCCCCGGCTGCGACATTTCCTAAAAAAACTTTTACAGCATGAAAGAGGCCTAAAATAACAACACCTTCGAGAGACATCCCACAGAGTCCCAGACATGAGGACACATGCAATGATAAAAGACCCCAAACCAGCCAACCAAACAAAACCCAACCACCCTACCTAAGGCCATCCCCCATGCACAAGGCATCAGAAGTTGAAGAACCAACAACATCGCCACTTATGCCTCCCAAAATGCAATATAATGTGACGAAGCTTCTGATCCTTGGGCTCGTATTCCACCATGTATTTATTGCATCTGTATTCGACTGTTACTTCACGAGCCCGGTTGTGAATGGGATGGGGAGGTATAGTGTTGGGACTGCTGAGGTGAAGTGTGTGGTTTTAATCGTTTGTACATCATTTTTCTTTGGATGGTAGGCTTGTATGTGCTTAACTGATAATATTACAGGTGATGGCTTACAAGCTGACCTCTTATTCAACAAGAAACCGTTCCTAAACATTGAACGGTCACCTGAGATTGTTGCGCCTTATCTCCGATCGGTTAT
This sequence comes from Crucibulum parvulum, assembly GCA_036937015.1. NCBI lineage: Eukaryota > Fungi > Basidiomycota > Agaricomycetes > Agaricales > Nidulariaceae > Crucibulum > Crucibulum parvulum. The sequence goes on along the minus strand of JASFCX010000370.1, from coordinate 5,105 downwards.
GGAGGAAAGAGGAGCGTTTGGAATATCTCACACGCGAATCCCTACGGAAAGTCAGCCAGGACATGTAGCAATCATTGGTGGTATGTATGAAGATGCATCTGATATCACAAAGGTAAGGATGGTGTTGTATTATTGGAAGATTGACTGAGAAAGGATGTAGGGCTGGACGGCTAACCCAGTCGACTTCAATTCGGTGTTCAATCAGTCCAGTACCACATTCTCCTTTGGGTCCCCCGATATTTTGCCTATGTTCGCTCGTGGAGCCACACCGGGGAAGGTGAAGATATGGAGTTATGGCTCAGAGAGGCAAGATTACACAAAGAGTACGTCCATGATCCCGTACCTCGCCCTGGCTGACTTACAGATATGTTGGTAGATGCTACCGAGCTGGATACATGGGTCCTGGATCACATCCGTAGCCTTTTCCAGAATGCCACCTCTGATCCAGAGCTGAACACCAATTTACACTCTAACAAAGTTATATTCTTCTTGCATCTACTTGGGCTTGACAGTATAGCACATTCCTATCAACCCCATTCAAAGGCTCGTATCATATCTCCTACAGTGCTTCTTTGCGTCTAATTTGACCCCAGGAGTATATGAACAACATTCAAGCAGTCGACCACATTGTCCGTGAGACCAAGAAGACCATCTCCGACTTCTATCAAGATGAAAAGACAAGCTATATTTTCACCGCTGACCATGGGATGTCTACCATTGGAACACATGGTGACGGACGTATGTGACTGGTTTCAATGCAATTGATTTCCTCTTAAAATGTATATTACAGATCCAGACAACACCAGAACCCCACTAATAGCCTGGGGTAGTGGTATTCGTGGACCCCTATCTGACTCCCAACCCTCCTCACACAACGCGTATTCAAAACCATGGGGGCTCGAAAAGTTCTTCCGTAGAGATGTAGAGCAAGCAGATATCGCGCCACTTATGGCTTTGCTTATCGGTATCAAATGGCCTGCTAACTCAGTTGGCATTTTACCCAACATTGATCCTACAAAACCTGGATATCTAGATCCAAAGTTGGGAGACGAGATGCTTGCAAAAGTGGCATTTGTGAATGCAAAAGTTATTCTGGAGCATTACCGAGTTAAGCATGGTTTGTCAAGTCTCTTCCTAGTTATCAATAAATGCTAAAGTGAGCTCAAAATAGAACTGAAGCAAGCTCATACATTATTCTACAGGCCTTTTGACTCTCTAGAAGCTGCTTCACCATATGAAAAATCCGCTGAATCAGAGGCAGAACCCAAGAAATTCTATATAACCGAATTCATCAAACATGCCAAAGCAGTATTCTGCAAACCATTTCAATCTATCGAAGACCAATCTCATTCCACCAAATCAGTTGGAGTTTCCCAGGTGAAAACCATCAAGGAACTCATTTCCTCACAAGACTGGATGCTTGCTCGACAAGCTTCCGCTGAGCTCATTAAATGCACTCTGTCAGGCCTACACTACCTACAGACGTATGACAGGCTGCTCATCCGTACAATTGGCATTGCTGCATACCTTGGCTGGGCGGCGTTTGCATCTTTATATGTATTCAGACCACTTGATCGACCCGATGCTATTCGTGCATATCCCAAGTTGATCACGGCCATTTCTCTAATGGTGTTGTTGGGATTCTGGGGCGTATTTTCTGCTCAGAACTCGGCATGGACATTTTACATTTATATTGCATTCCCTTGTTACTTCTGGAGAGAGTTCCTTATACAGGCAACGCCTCTTGTTAGGAAGTCATTGGATAGGCCTTGGGAAGTATCAGCATATATCAGGATGGTGGTTGAGGCAGTGGTGATTGTAGGTGTGCTTCAGCTTATGGTGGTATGTGGTACTTTCTTTGTTGGCTGTAGACTCAAATATACTGTCCTTAGCTTTCATATACAAGACGCATCTACTGGAGTATTGAATTCATATTGATTGGAGGATTATGGCCGCTTACATGGCCAAAAGGCCTTTACAAGCAGAATGAGTTGTTATATTTGGGCTCTCTGGTCTTGAGCATAGTTAGCTTGATATTCCTGTTGATCCCAGTTGATCTGAAGGAGAGCATAACTTCAATGTTTGTTCATTTCTCTTTCAATCTCTAATTCATTTTCTGGTTTATTTTTTGATTTCTTAAATAAATAGATTATTAGGTGGCTCAGTGATGATTATTATAGGGTGGCTCTTCATTGCAAAGAAGAGTGGGTGCAATGAGAATTGGAAAGAATTGTTTTATCCACTCCTTACACAAGTATGTTGAAGTTCCTCCATTAATATTTGTTCAAACACTCAAAATATATGTGAATAGACCATCCTAATTGTTGCGACAATGATTGTCACATTTAGCTCTGTCAGAAGTCTAAGAATGAAAGCAGGGCTCCCGCTGTTCTATCAAGTTCAAGGGTGGGCCTATCTACGTACGTTTCTGTCCTCATCAAGCACCTTGCCACCTAACATGATTTGACACAGTCATCTCCTCCCTCTTCCCATTCCTATACCACAGCAAGTTACATACAGTCAACTCCAAATTGCTCATATACTTCCTTGGTTTCGGACCATGTTTTATCATCATGTCTCTAAACATGGAAGGATTGTTCTATGCTGCATATTCAGCAACACTGATGGTGTGGATTGAGATGGAGAAGGTTCATCTAGTGAAACGAAAGAGTTCAAAAAGTAGGATGTATGAGTTCCAAGCAGATGATCTTAGGATTGCACTTTTTTTTTTGTTCTTTGTTCATGTTGGGTTCTTTGGGATGGGAAAGTATGTCTTTGCATAGTTATTGCTTAGCATATTATATGCTGATGTTTTTTTACAGTGTTGCTTCTATATCGTGAGCTAAGCCATTTCCTGTCTCATTCTATTGCTAATCCATCAATGCAAGGTCATTCTATCCAGAGCCTGTGATTCGACTTATAACAATCTTCAATCCCTTTCTCATGGCTTGGCTCCTTGTAAGTGATACTTCCTGTGCCCAATATATTTATTAAATCAACTTTCATGGTTTCAGATATTCAAAATGATTGCTCCTTACTTTGTACTTTCAATAACCTTCTCTATTATCAACAGTTCTTTGCATCTACCTCCATTCTCCTTGCTCCTCATTGCATTGACACTCACTGATGCTATGACATTGGCTTTTTTTTTGAATGTACAAGATACTGGTAAGCTTTCTTTGTTAGTTGTCATTCTGGGACTTCATAACTTGGATTTTCTAGGCTCATGGTTAGAAATTGGACAATCAATCTCATTCTTCTGTATCTCTTCATTTTTACTCCTGTGGGCTGTAAGCATATGTGTTGCAGGGGAATATTTGATGGCAAACATCATTAATCCTAAACCACAGAATGAAGACATAGAATATACAGTTTTATTCCTTGTAGCTATTGAGATTGTAGGGCTGTCATTTCACATCTCACCATATTTTTGTATCATGTATTCAGTAATTAATTCATGCCAATCTGCTGTGAGATAAGGTTAGGCTATTTAGCCTTTTAGCAAGGAAAACTAGGATCTATTTGAGTGAATAAGCTGAGATCAGCCAGAGAAAAGTCTACAAGTTCTAGTGAAGAGCAGGGGTATACAATATCATGGGGGCATTTATCCTAGAATATAAAGGATAAGGGTAAGGGTAGCTATCCTTATATCCTTGAACTTATACCTACCCTTCAGAAGGGTACAGTGGTTTTAAATAGATTTCTGCTATTTGCATAAACTGTATAACTTCTTCACAGATAGTTTTGAACTATCTTTGTATATCAGATATGCAATTTAATATATATATTTTACCTCTAATAACATTTAGTATTTCAGCAATATTGTTTGATATTGAGCATGTATTTAGCAAGGGCTAAAAATAAATGTTCCATTTGGTCAATGTACACTCTTATATACCTTAAGGATTGAGGCAGGATGAGATAATGTATATGCTTCATAAGGATATTATTCATGCTTCTCAGATGCTCAAGATGCAAGATATTATTGGTAACCAAGAGGAGCTTATTGAGATCTAAGATAAGATTCCTTAGGCTAGAACTCAAACAGATCATATCTACTTAATATGAATGGCATTATTAGACACAGACCTAAGATAGCAATATTCTTAGATATCAAAATATTATATATCAAAATATTATATATTCATTACTCATTTATTTAATTTCACTATAAGCACTTGAGTAGTAAGTGGTATATGCCCTCACAGAACCCTTGAAACCCCTGGACCAAATTGAAATACCCTCTAAAATACCTTTACTCTTTTGTGAGGGTAGGCTATTGGAGGATAAGGGTAAGGGCATACCTCCATATATCTTAGGGTTACCATGCCCATCTCTAGCTACAACAATGTATGATATACAATACATAGAATTTATGGAGTACCATAGGGTGTATCTTCTCCTGTCTTATAGTGCCTATATGCCAGCCTTCCTTCCAACATTAAACATCCTCCTCCATTTTCAAATGCTTAGCTGATATGATCCTACCAATTTTTCCCTTGTCTTCCTGTATTTTCTACCTTCCAGCATGCTATTGAACCTTTTTAGCAGTCATCAAGTTCACTGAAGCCTGCCAGACTGACAGTCTTACCTCCAGACAAATCCTCTCAACTACCATAAATTACCAAGCATTACCCATGCAAATTGTCTATAATACTCCATGTTATCATCTATATAAATGGAAAACTGCTAGGCTTATCTCTTCACTGGATGAGTTTCCTTAGGCTAAATAATATAATGGTAATTCTATTAAATTTAATGCAAATACAAGCCAAGTTATTTTAGTTATACCTAGGTTTATATAAATATATATAAATCCAAAAATCATCAAAAATTATAGTTTTAAAGCATTTCTGAATCTTATGTAACTATTATTAATTTTGTTTATATATGTTTGGTATTTTATTGAAACTATTAACTTATTAAAATTGCATGCATTAAAATTATAAAATTTCCTAGTTTTATTTTTAACAAGTTTTATTTATATATATTTGTTTTATAAATGATCAATTAATGTCACTAATACCCATAAACAGCTATCACAATATAACATAAAAATTTATAATCATTTCATATTTATGAATCTGATTTAATGATATAAAAAT
>JASFCX010000369.1:0-12964 GCA_036937015.1 Crucibulum parvulum | reverse complement strand
GAGGGTTTTATAGTGCTATGGCTAGTTATTATCTATGACTCAGAACAGAGAGAAAGTGGGTCTTCAGGAGTCATGTGGCATGAAATTGTATGGTACATGTAGATAAAGTCATATGGTAACTGTAGAGATAAAAGGTATGAGTGATGAGTGAGCACTTGCTGGCCAAGCATGCACCAGTAACTCATGTGGCTCAATCTAAGGTCATGCATAGTATCCTTGGCTGGGGTGAGGAGTGCAGTCACATTTAGGAACATGTTGGAGGTCCCGATAAGTAGTGGTGTTAGCATATGGATGATAACATGGATGGCTGGAGATGGTCTGGGTGGGCAATGTTTGGTAATTTGTGGTAGCAAAGAGGGTTGGTCCGGAGGTGGAGCTGTCAGCCCAGCAGGCTTTGGTAAAGTTGATAAGTGCTGACAAGGCTCGATGGGGTGTTGGAAGGTAGGAAAGGCAAGGAGATGATGGGAGAATTGGTAGGGTCATGTCACATGCATACCGCAGCACAGAATGTTGATCAGCATTATTGGGAATGTCATGCCAAAATTGCACGCAAATTGAAGGGCTGTTCTGACAAAGAATCTTCTTCTGACAAGCCCAAGTCTGCCCAGAAGCCCAACCAGAAGAAAACTGGTCAAAACTCTGCCCAGAGTGGAAGCTCTAAAGCTCCCACCAGCTCTTCCAGCCTTTCCAACATGTTGCCTGGCTCATCTCCCAGTAATAACAACCAGAAGAAGCCCAGTCCCATTACTGACAAACTAGGCAAAGATGGGAAGCTCACCCCCCAAAAGCACCAGCAATGCTTTGACAACAATCTTTGCATGTGTTGTGGAGGTTCTGGACATGTAGCTAAGGACTGCCCAAAGTCTACCTCATCTGCCACCAAGGCCAAGGCTCACACTGCCAAGGCTGAGGGCTCTTCTACTTCCAAGTCTAGGGACTTGGAAAAATAGAGAGCAATCCTCAGTACTCTGCATGGGCTAAAGATTGCGTTGAGCTCAACCATGCTTATATGGAGGTAAAACTCAATGTGTCTGCTCTTTCTGATCTGAACTCTCTTTACATTATCTTGAAATCCATGTTCCTTTCCAACTCCCTTCTTTCTATCAGGGCCTTGCTGGACTGCAGCTCCTCTCATTGTTTTGCAGATACAAAATTTGTACATCAACATGGTCTATCAATGAATTCTATTCCTCCTGTGGAGATTAAACTTTTTGATGGTACTACTAGGGTCTATGCAACAGAATCTATTGACCTTCCAATCCCATTTCCAACTGGCAAATCTATGACCATTACATTCTTTGTAACAAATCTGGACTCTTGCTCTGTGATCCTTGGATACAACTGGCTCACCCACTACAATCCGTTGATTGACTGGGTATTGGGCAGTATAAATTTCTGGTCACACTTGTTAGATAATCCAGCTCCGACTACAACATTTTTTGCCTCAGCTGCTAAAGCCTCAGTGCAACCTCCTTAGTCCAACCCTCTGCCCTCGCCTCCAGTCCTTCTGACACCTAGCATATCTATCATTAATGCTGCTGCATTTATGAGAGCTAGCAAACTTCCTGATGCACAGACTTTCCATATTCACATATCAGCACCTGGCCCCACTGCCTTTGCTGCTTCTGTCAACACCACCCCTGACATCTCCACTATCCCTCCAGAATATCATGAATTTGCAGATGTATTCTCTAAAGCAAAAGCTGATAGTCTAGCCCCTCACCATCCCTACAACCTGAAGATCAATACAGAAGATAGCACATCCCCTCCAATTGGTCTGATTTATTCTCTCTCACAGTCCAAACTTGTTACCCTACATGAGTTCATTGATGAGCATCTCTCCATTGGGTTCATTCGCCTGTCTCACTCTCCTCATGGTGCCCCTGTCCTCTTTGTCTGCAAGAAGGATGGCTCTCTTTGACTTTGTGTCAACTATTGAGGTCTCAACAAGATCTCTAAGAAAGATTGCTATCCACTTCCACTCATCTCCAACCTTTTGGACACCCCTTGCAAAGCTTGAGTATATACCAAGATTGACCTTTGACATGCTTACCATCTTGTCCACATAGTGGAAGGAGATGAATGGAAGACCACTTTCTGCACTTGCTACAGTTTGTTTGAGTGGCTTGTTATGCCATTTGGTCTCACCAACACTCCTGCTGTCTTCCAACACTTCATGAACAACATCTTCAGTGATCTACTGGATGTCAGTATCATTGTCTATCTCAACAATATTCTAATATACTCAGACAACATGGAACTTCATCACAAACATGTCAAAGAAGTATTGAAGCACCTCCAACAACATGGCCTTTACACCTGCACAGACAAATGCAAGTTTCACACTAACTCCATGGAATATCTTGGCTATATCCTCTCCCCTGAAGGGTTGACAATGTCGAAGGACAAAGTCAATGTTATCCAGGATTGGCCAGAACTGTGCAAGTTGAAGGACATTCAGTCCTTCCTGGGCTTTGCCAACTTCTACCAATGTTTTATTTATAATTACTCCGACATTGTCATTCCACTCACCTGCCTTACTCACAAGGGTGCACTTTGGAAGTTCAACGATGCTTGTAGGGATGCTTTAAATGCTCTCAAGAAAGCATTCACTATGGCACCCATCCTTACCCATTGGATTCCTGATGCCCAACTTATTGTTGAGACTGATGCTTCTGACTATGCTCTCACCACTATCCTGTCCATTATAACCTCTGATGGAGAAATTCATCCAATTGCTTTCCACTCCCATACCTTTACTGCCCCGGAATTGAACTATGACACCCATGATAAAGAACTCTTGGCTATCTTTGAAGCTTTCAAAGTCTGGCAACATTACCTTGAAGATTCTGGCTCAGCTATCGATCTGGTATCTGACCACAAGAATCTGGAGTACTTTGCTACCACCAAGATCCTTACCTGCTGCCAAGCCCAGTGGTTGGAATATCTGTCTCAGTTTCATTTTATCATCCGCTTCCATCTAGGTAGATTGGGTACCAAGCCTGACACTTTAACTAGACAATGGGATATCTATCCTAAAGGGGGGAACAGTGACTATGCCAGTGTCAATCCACACAACTTCTGACCTGTGTTCTCACAGGAACAACTGGCATTGTTCCTTAGAGCATCTACTCTAATCACTCCTGTTCTACAAGGTACTATCATTATGGACATTGATCAGATTCACAAGGATATACTAGCAGCACTTCCTTCCGATCCAATTGCAACCACTCATTCCACTGATATAAGTTCCCATCCACAATGGTCTTGTTCCAACAGCAGACTCTTACTTCTGGACAACCACATCTATGTTCCAGACATCAAGGACCTCCACTGCCAGATCTTACAGATTAAGCACAACCATATTCTCTCTGGACACATAGGACAGAACAAGACTATTGAGCTCATTCATTGCGAATATACTTGGCCTGGCCTTCAAGACTTTGTCAAGCAATATTGCAAGTCTTGTACTACCTGTATGAGATCTAAACCCCAACAACACAAGCCCTACAGAACACTTAAACAGCTTCCAATACCAGAATGTCCTTGGAACTCAATATCTATGGATTTCATTGAGAAACTCCCTGCTTCATCTGGCTTTAATTCTATCTTGGTAGTCATTGATTGACTATCCAAGCAATCCATCTTCATTCTGACTTATGATACAATTACTTCTGCCCAACTTGTTCAACTATTTGTTATTCATGTCTTCTCCAAGCATGGAGTCTCCTCTCATATTACCTCTGACCAAGGTTCCGAATTCATCTCCCACTTCTTCCAGCTCTTGACATGACCCTTCACTTCACCTCTGGCTATCATCTGGAAGGTGATGGTCAAACTGAATGCACTAATCAGACTCTAGAGCAATACCTAAGGACCTACTGTTCTTACCAATAAGACAACTGGTTCAACCTCCTTCCACTTGCAGAATTTGCCTACAACAATGCGCCCAGTGTGACTACTGGAGTTTCACCATTCTTTGCTAATAAAGGATACCATCCAAACATCACCATTTACCTCAAACATGATCTCACTTCTGCCTGTGCTAAGGAATATGTCACTGATCTAGACAAATTACATCAGTTCTTGAAGGATCAGATTACTGAAGTACAGAAGTGTTATCAAATACCTGCCAACAATTGTCATATGCCTGTGCCTGATTTCAAGATAGGTCAACAAGCCTTTGTGAAGGCACAATTTTTTAGAACTACTTGCCCTTCTAAGAAGCTTGCTGAAAAGTATCTAGGACCTTTTGAAATCATAGGTGAAGCAGGTACTCGCTCATTTACCCTCCAACTTCCCAAATACCTCTGCTTCATCCATCCAGTATTCCAAGTCTCTATGCTTGAACCAGCTTCTGCCAACACCATTCCGAATCACATCCAACCACCTCCTCCGCCAGTAGAAGTTGATGGCATATTGGAATACAAAGTTGCTGAAATTCTGGACTTTAAGATTGATTGTCATTATTGCTCTTGCCCTTTCCTCTACTATGTGCAATGGCGAGGCTACGAAGGCACTGACAAAGAATTTTCCTGGTTAGTTGCTACTGAACTTGAGAATGCACCTGAAGCAGTTTCTGACTTCCATTGCCATTACCCCAACAAACCTGGCCCCCTTCCACTTACTTAAGTTTTCTTTTTCATGCTAGTATTTCATTTCCTCTTAGATCACACTCAAAGACCAAAAAAACAACAATTAATTTTAATGTACATTTTTTATGGGCCTATGCCTATCATTCCAACAACCTCCAACAACCTCACTCCTGCTGAGTCTGCAACTCGGCCTCTGCCTCCAACTCCTCCACTACCATATCTTCATCCTCCTCATCCACCTCCATCTCCTTTTCCACATCCTCCTCTGTTTCCTTCCCTTTTCCCTTTTCAATCCATTTTGTTTTTTCTTCTTCCTTTTCTTCTTCTTCCAACTCCTCCAGTTCCATTGCCTCCAGTTCTGCTTCTTCCACCCAATCTTTATCCTCCAGCCTTAGCACAGGCTGGTGCACCAATCCCCTGGAGGACCCTTGGATGAACTCTGCTTGTTTGCTAGAGTCCATCCAAGCCAAGGGCAATTGCTCCCATTGTACTGGAGCAAGAACTCCCAAGATCCTCTGGAAGACCTTGTAACCCATTGCCTCTGGTATCCCCTGTAGCTGGCCTGTGATGACATGCAGCTCAGCAATAACCTTGTGCTGGAGGTCATGTGCCTCCTCTCATGACTCCCGCATCTCCTCCAAGATCACGGAGAGCAACTGCTCTGTCTATGCCCCCACCTGTTATCTCTGCCTGATTCTTCTTCTTTGGCCACACCTCAGTTTCTGTCTGCTCCGCATTACTCTCTGCCTGATGTTTCCTCTTTGGCTTGACCACCTTCCCAGGATACTCGCATTCCTTCTTGAGATTATGGCACTGCTGACAGGTGGTGCCACTAATTCTGGATGGGAAACAATTAGTTAAGCAAGGATTACTAAAAAAAAAGGACTTACATTGGCCACAGACATTGGTGGCAACTGCTTACACACAGTTTGTACATGACGTCAGTTGGCATGTGTTTTTCACTCTGCTTTACTTGCCCCGTGCCCTTGTCCTTGCTTTTTTGCACCAATTTCTGTGAATCATCTGATAGCTGAAAGACAAGTCAAAAAAATCATCAAAGCAAATGTTATAAGCCACTTACCTGATATTCCTCCTTGTCATTGTCTGACATGCCTGCCTCCTTCTGCTTTTCATCCCTCTGCACCTTGCGCTCCTCAGCCTCCTTCTGGTGCTCCCATTTTTCCTGTGCCCTTGTCACCTCCAAATCCACCCCCAATGCAACCCTCAGTGGGATCTCTACCACTGGGTGCTTCTTTCCCTTTGCCCTCCATCTAGCCTCCTCTGCCTTCTTTGCTTCTGCAGCCTCCGCTGCTTCCTTCTTCTTCTGCTCCTGCTCCTCCTCCAATTGTTTCTGCTCAGCAGCTGCTGCAGCCACAGCCACACACAATTCATCCATTTGGGCCTGGCACACCCAGTCTTGCTCCTCGTGCTCCTTCCGCACTTGTTCCTGTTACTGCTTGAGTTGTTGCTGGAGCTTGAGAAGTTGGTTGAGGGGAGACAGTGACATGTTGACTAAGAATAAAGGCAGGAGGGTAGGTGCAGCTTGACAGGTATGATGCGGGGATGGGGAAGAGATGAAAATTTCAACTTAGACACATCATCGCCCATTCGTAAACAGGCACAAACAAATGCACAGACCTCAAGGGTTTGGTCCCTAAGGGAGGAACACTGTCACATCCTGGAACTTCAAGCTCACCTTCCGTCCTTCCGACTTCCTTCCGACACTCCTCCCATCTTACCTTCTGTTCATCATCTTCAACCTTCCTTATTTGTAAATACATTTCATCACCATGTTTCCCTTACAATTGATTTAGTTACATAGCCTTTACACAGCATTCCTTCCGACTTACCGTTTCACTCATTCCGCTACTACCATTTATTTAGTTTCCATGATACTATCATCACAGCCTCTTCCATCAGACTACCATTCCATCTCTAGTTCATCCCTAGTTATCTTCTGTAGCATAAATACCTTCCACCTGTATCCTCCACTCCTCAGTTTGAATATTAAAGTTAACACTCTTCTCTGATCTACTCTACCCTCATTATTAGACCTACATCTGATAACACCTCTGACTCTCTGACTTGCTTCTGACTTCTCATTTCAACTATTTGCAAATACTAGGACACAAAATAGATTGTGAAGGGCATAGCACATAAGCTGAAGCCAACATCCATACAATCTAACTTCCAACTCAACCATTATATCCCTCTGCTATTCTCCGACTTTTTGCTATTTGACACCAACCCATACTACAGTAAGGGCAATACTCCTGATATAGAGGAAGCAAATGAACACCACCAACAGTCAATGCATAATTGACTTATTTACTTAATAGATGAATGCTGACAAGCTATTCACTGGCTAGAGCTACTAAAAATATATATGTATAATATATCTAGTAATACAAACCATAACTAGGTATCACAAGAAATATATGATGTGAGCATCTTCATGTTGTTCCTAAAGACTAACCGTCCAATGACAATAGTGTAAAGGTAGAAGTAGTGAGGGTGGAGGCTTTGAAGCCAGAAAGCAGGAGAAGGGAGATATGCAACAGGCATGCCAGGGCACAGACTGTGGATGGAACAAACAGCTGGGAGATCCCACACTACACCTGAGACAAGAGGGACTTGCAGAACTAATGGAGCCACCACAGACTAGACTGTTGCAACTGGTTCAGAACTGCCAGAAAAGAGAAATGTCAACAATATGGGTGTCATTGAGGTCCTATCCACCTAAAGGGAATACCTAGAAGAAAAAGAAACTGTATAATGTCAGAGAAGTAGACTTCATTGAGACTGCAAGAGAGGTAGCAGGCAGGAGAGACATAGTGAGGCTGGAATGGAGCACAGTTGATTGGACACACTCCCACAAAGTCTAAATCTGAGCTGTCAACAACAAAGAAAAGTGGTATTTTTGTGAGAGCTGAGTACCAAAGTGGGGAATATGGGGGAGTGTTTTTTTTCTATCTAACTATGTACTACAATATATCTGTAATTTTAGTGCCAAGTATGGTATTAATAAAATGATCAGAAAATAAAAAAAATACTGAGTATGGCCATGCACCCCAGCACAATTGCCCACACTGTACACATCACCATCAATTTTGGACCATGCATTGGTCTGTCATCTTCTCTTCTATAGCTCCAATGTTTGCCTGTTTGCATGTACAGAGCCAACCAAGGCTTGTCAATGCTTATTGGTATGACCAGAACTCACTGAAGGCAAGCAACCACATAGAACCAATGGGAAATCTATACCTACATACACAAGAGAATCTACTAAGTTTGTTGCCTTAGAATACTGACAAGCCTCACATGGCTCTGTACTTGGAAAATCGGTCCTACTACTGCTAAATTGACTCCAGTATATTCATTTTTGACCAGGGATTGTTGGGGAAGTCTCAGGATGCATCAAGAAGCTTCAGAGTGGTTCGAAAATGTTATTTGGGTGCGGAACAATGGATGCTATTGCAAAATACTTCATTTTATTTCATTTGACTCGCATTTTCTCATTTTTTTTAGACAATCTAAGTATTTATTAACTCCCTATGGCCCTATGCAACTCACTACCCTACCCATGGGCTGGTCAAATTCTGTCCCCATATTCCATGACAACATCACCCACATTTTACAAGCTGAAGTCCCAAAGTACACTATTCCTTATATTGACAATGTACCCATTTGAGGCCCGGCAACTACTTATCCACTTGCCAATGGTTCACCAGAAACAATTCCAGAAAATTCGGAAATTTGTTGATTTGTTTGGGAACACTTTCAGACAGTCAATCGCATCATCCAGCGCATGAAATATTGCAGCAGTACATTCTCGGGACCGAAAGCTTTAATTTTTGCCACAGATTTCACTATTGTAGGCCATCGTTGTACTCCTGAGGGTTGCATCCCTGAAGAATCTATTGTTGCTAAAGTACTTAACTGGGGACCCTGTCAAGATCTCTCAGATGTTCATGCATTTCTAGGAACTATAGGAGTTGCTCACATTTTTATCTGGAATTTTGCAAAATGGGCTCATGCTTTAGTCTATTTAACTTGAAAATCAGTCCCCTTTGAATTTGGACCAGCTCAGATCGAGAGTCAGGAAGATCTTAAACAAGCACTCGCTAATTCACCAGCTCTATGCCCTATCAATTATAACTCTTCAGCAAATGTTATTCTTGCAGTTGACACTTCCCCAATTGCTGTGGGCTTTTTACTTGGTCAATGCAATGTTGACAAGCCTGAAATCTGCTACTATGCACACTTTGGAAGCATCACACTTAATGAATGAGAAGCTAGATTTTCCCAGCCAAAAATCGAGCTCTATGGACTCTTCCATGCTCTCAGATCACTCAAAATACATCTAGTGGGTGTCTGAAACCTTATAGTTGAAGTAGACGCAAGCTACATCAAGGGAATGCTCTCCAAGCCAGATCTAGAACCCAGTGCAAGCATCAATCGGTGGATTATTGCGATCCTCACCTTTCAGTTTACCTTAAAACATGTTCCAGGTGTTTTACACGGTCCTGATGGTCTATCTCGACGTTGATCTCAACCAGGAGATATTCCTGAGCCAGAGGATGACTTTGACGACTGGATTGATCATTTTTATGGGTTTATGCATTTTATCAATCCCCCTGGTCTTCCTTCGACTTCAGAGCATGCCCGAGTATCTATTCTAGCTGCTACTATTGATGAAATTCCCTCAGATGACTCAACTAGTCCAACAATCGCATTATTACCCAATGACTTTGTCTATGAGGACTTACTGAGGAATTCCACTGCTAGGGCTGCAGATAAGCGATTGGAAATCATTCAAAAATGGCTTGAAACACTTCTTTGTCCGGAAAATTATTCAGAGGCTCAGTACGAATCACTTCTATGATATAGTCTTCAATTTTTCATTGTATCTGGGACTCTTTGGTGGAAAAATGCACAAGGAAAGCATGCAGTTGTTCCCCCTCCTTCACGCTGTCTAGCTATTTTAATTTCTGCACACAACGACCTTGGACACAAAGGCTTTTTTGCTACAAGAAGTCTAATTTGTGAACAATTCTGGTGGCCGTATATGGGCTTTGACATTGCCTGGTTTCTCCGTACATGCCATCTCTGCCAACTCTGTCAAACTAAGAATTCTCATCCCTCCTACTGTGGCTACACCTGCTCCACTCTTTGCAAAAGTCTACATGGACACCATGTTCATGCCTGCTTCTGGTGGCTTCAAATATATTGTTCAAGCTCGCTGCTTGCTCACTCACTATGTCAAGTATTCAATGTTACGAGTTGAAACTGCTCAAACACTTGGAGAATGGATCTTTAAGGATATTATTTGCTGCTGGGGCACTCTGCTTGAAATCGTCACTGATAATGGCAAGGCATTTATTAAAGTGATGGACTACATCTCCAAGAAGTACCACATCAAACATATTCGCATTTCTAGCTACAATTCTCCTGCAAAAGGCATTGTGGAACAGTCTCACTATGATATTTGCAAAGCTCTTTTCAAAGCTGCAGACAGCAAACAATCAAAATGGTCAGCCTCATGTCATTCTGTCTTCTGGGCAGATCGTGTCTCAATTCGGCAACAAATGGGCTGCTCCCCATACTTTGCCATCACTGGTACTCATCCGCTATTACCCCTTGATATCCTTGAAGCAACTTACCTTCTCCCTCCACCTGAATCCATCCTTTCCACCACAGAACACATTGCTTGTCAAGCTATAGCACTCCAAAAACAACACACTCATCTCTCTCAACTGCATTCAGATGTCTTTGCAGCAAGACTCAAAAATGCGCAACAGTTCAAAAAGGACTATATCAGTACTATCCAGGACTTCAACTTTACTAAAGGCAATCTTGTTCTTGTTTGAAACACCGCCATTGAGAAGTCTCTCAGCCATAAAATGTGCCCTCAATATTTTGGTCCAGTTATTGTCTTATCTTGCAACTATGGAGGTGCATACATCATATGCAAATTAGATGGCTCCATTTTCGATTGCCCCATTGCCGCTTTTTGAGTTATCCCCTATTTTGCTCGCAAATCAATCCCTCTCCCTCCTTTGGATGAATTAATTGATATCTCCACCACTTGTCTTCGGGAACTCGAAATCTCAGAGCTCTCTGATCCCAAAGAAGAGCCCAGTGACAATTCTAGCTCAAATCAAGAAGAAGAACCATCCAGTGACAATTAAACTCTCAATTCTTTTCTATAACTCTCTCCCATGCTTTCCCTGTCTCTCTGTCTCACTCCTAGCAACATTATGCCTCTTTTCTTTTGTTTCTAGCTTTTCTTTTCAATTATTCTTTCATTCCTCCCTTCAGTTTCGCATTTCTCAACTAGGCTCTCAAAAATTCAACTTTGTGTCTTCAAGCATCATCCAAGCGTTCCAGCTGCACTCTGATCACTCTCAGTCTACTTCCCTGGCCTCCTCGTTTGATCTATCATCCGGCAACTATGTTTTCCTGTCTATCAGCTCTAAATCCCTCCTCCTGCTTGTCATCTCCCTGCATCTTATTGTCCTCCTGTCTATGCCCTTCCCAAAGACAAATCCTTCAAAGTACTAGCCTGTAGCCAAGCTGATCTGAAGAAATATGCGACATCTCCATCATTCAATAGCTCAGTAAATGCTACACTCAATTGCAATTACTCTGTGTCACCTCTGCTTCTTAACAAACTCAAATGCGCTTGATTCCATCCAAACATCATCATCCACCTCATGCAGACGTCATCCAGCACAGTCAAAGTGCTACACTCAGCCATCATACTGGAAGTCTTACAGAGATTTTGATGCACTATCTGGCAGTTTCTTCAGGCATTATCAGTTGCCGGGCTCACTCACTATCACATCACCAGAGTCTAAAACTCCCTCACTGAGTACTTGAGCTTGACATTCAATTGCAATGACTGAGGACAGTCATAATTTCAAGTCTGGGGGAGGATGACAAGCCTCACACAGCTCTGTACTCGGAAAATCAGTCCTACTACTGCTAAATCAACTCCAGTATATTCATTTTTGACCAGGGATTGTCGGGGAAGTCTCGGGACGCATCAAGAAGCTTCAGAGTGGTTCAAAAATGTTATTTGGGTGCGGAACAACGGATGCTATCGCAAAATACTTCATTTTATTTCATTTGACTCGCATTTTCTCATTTTTTTTAGACAATCTAAGTATTTATTCAACATAGGAGTAGTTTCATCCACATGAATCGAGTCCCATGAGTCGGTCTGGTGTCTACAGCCGCTCGTGTTTCCATTTTACTTCAATTTTGTACATTTGATTTCTACTTTACTTCTTTTTGTTAGAACCATTTTACATACTTAAAGATCGTAGTTTTTCTTCGTAGTTCATTAGTTCAGAATACCCTCCTTTCCCTCCCTATCCTCTGTACTCAATCGCTACAAAAATACTTCGATTTTACGGAATAAATTCGAGTTCTTGGATCTCAGGTGCTCGGCAAATCATCCTCCTCACTAAAACGCGACGCTTTAGACGACGACAAAGCGAAACGACTTCGGTCTTTTTGCATCGTCTAGGCCCCCTTCCTACCTTCCTCTCCGTCTTCGTTTTATATTTTTCTGAGCTCTCGTTGTCGAGCTATCTTAGTTGCGCTCGGGCGACTATTTTAGCGTTTCTCTAGCAGTCCTCCTCCGTCTCTATCGTCTCTGTCGTGCCCGTCGTGCACCCGTCGTCTCCTCCATCATTCTATCAGTCAGTCCACCCTTCAGCCTCCGTTCTACGGTTCCCATCGCGCTATTTCACATCCATTTTCCCTCCATACGTCGTCACTCTCTCAGCAGTCCCTTCTCAGATTGTTAGGACCGAAGTGAGGCCACCTCGCACAATTTTATTCTTTTATTTTCTAGGTATACAGGTTATTCTCAGGATTATATATTATATTCCTACCTACTAGCCAGTACCTAGGACAACAATACTGGTGTACCTGCTTAGTAATATATATGCAGTTAAATAGATACAGCAGCCAGGATCAGGATAACAAGTGAGTACTAATCACTGCAGAATACCTTGATAAGCAATCAAAGAAATGGTATGCACAACATGTTGTGTATGCTAACCATCATCAACTGCATTGAACCTTCAAACAGGTTATAACAGGATTGTATGATCAATTTGTACACCTATTGAGCATGCAAGATTCCCAGGATGAGTTCACATCTACATGATATAGTCATGCTATAGGAATACAAGGATATTTTGACATGCTTGAGGAACACACTCAAAATATGACCATATACCCTAATACCTACTACATGCTGGAAGTATTCCTGAAACAAATATCCTGCCAGTGGCATGATAAGATGCTGGAAGAAGGCTACCCCCCAGAAGTGAACTCAGTAGATGAGTTTGTAG